>CAJVRN010000030.1:2862500-3032500 GCA_911728415.1 Lagocephalus sceleratus | reverse complement strand
TTTTGTTCTCATTTGGTGTCGAGTGCAAACGTTTGTCGCGCTTCAGACGCTGATCAAACGCCGCAGCAGCTACTGTATCGCTCTCTCGCTTGGCACGTCCGCCCTGTTTGTCACCGGTGAGTCACAGACGGGCGAAAACAGGTCCGCTGGCCTCGGTGACCTCAGGTGGGGCCGGCGCGATGAGACATCGGGCGGCTGTGGACTCGTCACTCGCGGTGTCACATGACCCAAACAGAGCGAAGGCAGCCTCCCCCAGAGGATCGGCCTCAGCTGCAGGACGGGCCGTGTTTATGTGGCCTGGAGGGGGGTTAAGTCATCAGCATGACCCCCCCGTGACGTCCAGCTGGGTTTATGATTGCACAAGTGGGGGGGGTGTACAAGTGGGGGGGGCTTCCCATGGGGATCTGTGAGCAGGGATGTGGGGGGTCAACTGACCTCTGTTTCTCCAAAAAAAATCCCCGCTGAGGGTTTTTGTTCAGGCTGTGAGGGAGCTACTGAGACTCCAGCTCAGACTGAAACACACACACACACACACGCACGCACACGCACACGCACACACACACACGCACACACACACACACGCACACACACACACACACACAGAGTTTATCATCGTTCAGTCTCAGTGCCCTCGTAGCTCCCTTCAGCATCATCAGCTGATATTGAGAATCAGCCCGTCTTTCTCTCGCCGCCACCGTGTCGCTACCACTGTGTTGGGTGTGTTTCAGTGTTTGTCGGGGTCGTACCTAACGTCACGTGGCGGCCCTGGTGGCACCGATCAGTCGCTCGCTCGGCAGCGGCATGACGTCGGCACTTTTGCGGTTTTCGGGAAGTGAAACCGGCTGACAACGTAAACGCCAGCTGATGTGTTCTGCCCCCGGCGACGCGCCGCTCAGCTGCTTTAAAAGAAGTGAGAAGGCAACAAAAAAAACTGACTCACTAACTCACCCCCTCCTCACCCTCCCTCACCCCCCTCACCCCCCTCACCCCCCCGGCCCATCCACCTCGTGTTTTTCAGAAAGACGACTCCGCTAACACCCGGGCTTTAAAGGCGGAGGCAGAAACAAACCCGACCGGTTTCAGCTTTCCTCCGGAGTGAAAACAAACGTCCAGACGGCGCGGAGAGGAACAACAGGGGCCCGGCCCGGGGGCCTGGCCCGGGGGCCCGGCCCAGGAGCCTGGCCCGGGGGCCCGGCCCAGGAGCCCAGCAGGACCTCCTCTGGTAGCACTCCGCTGTGGTTGCAGGCGAAGAAGGAGGCCGACCTCCGCCTAACTCCCCCCCCACACACACACACACACACACATCAACAGGCTGCGGGGCCGCAGGGTCGCATCCACTCTCCGCGTATACGAGCCGGCCTCGAGGGAGACGCGGACAACGGGCGGCGTTCGCAGGATGTTTTCCCGCCTCTCGGATAACAAAGTTCGGTGGGACCTCGGCCTCAGACAAGCGCCGCAGAAGACCGGGTCGGGGCTGTTTGGTGTAAAAACAAGTGCTGGCCTATATAAACCCCGGACGCTCTGGGGGGACCAGTGGAACAGAACAACACCCCCCCCCACACACACACACACACACACACACACACCAGCCCTCTGAAATCTGTGTTGTTCAGACTGGGATTAAAGGCGAGAAAGGGGAGACCGCTCCCGACAGAGGCGAGGGGCAGGGTTCGTTCAGGTGTAGAGTTACAGCGAGTGTTGATGCACATTTGGACCCGGTGTTGCGGGATCGGAGACGCTGGTGTTGAAATTTACGGTTTTGGAGAAAATGTCTGTTTTCCGGGCCTGTTGGGGACTTTTTAAAGTTTTTTTTTCAGCTTGAACTTTTGTGTGGATTGTCCCTTTAAGAGCACTCATTTAGAAAGTACCATTAAGAGCACAGGCGAGAAGCGACATCCATATCGAGGGAGGGGTCCCGGTTGCCGTGGGGACCCGGCTGTTGGCTTTGATTGTTCTTGGTGCTGTTTTTGTTCCCGTCTCCCACAGATAGGGCCTTCACGTCAGCGCTGAGCTGCACTTATTCCACTGACAGAGGCGCTTTTATTTTCTGGGATGTTGCCCTTTGTTCTCCTTTGATGTCAGCACAATTAGGATATTGTGCAAGAGGACTCTGGATCCACGAGTGGCTCTAGGTTGTTTTCCTGCGCTATCTGGGCCTGGTGGAGGGATACGGAGGGCGTGCGGGGTTCATAGGTCCTGCCACCGAAGGGTCAAAGCTCGGCCGCAGACGTGAGGACGGTGATCTGACATGTGCTGCGGCTCAGTCCAGATGTTGAGACAAACGCGGGGCTCTTCCCCGACAGCGCTCCGTTAAAGGATCCGGCCCGGAGAAGCCAGATTTACTGAGTGTTTCCTGAAGAAAACACGGGATCGAAATTGATCCCAGATGATTCCCGCACGGAGCTCTCCTCCGGGCCTCCTGTTCCCGGTGTGACAGGCAGGAAAACACCCCGGACCGGTCACCAGTCCATCACAGGACACACACACGCGCACACACACACACACACACACGCACACACAGCCTCTGATTGACCTAAACAGATTTCTGTCTACGAGCTGGAACGCTTTCGTGTTTACAGATGAGGTTAGCTCCTATTTTGAGGCTGGAGGCAGAAGCGAAAGTGAAAATAGTCACAGCAAATTCCAGGCTGGGATAAGGGAGGCTGCTCACGCTGATAAAGCAGGATTTACAATAAACCGTGGTCTTATCTTAAACAGGCGCCCTGTTATGAAACCAGTGCTGGGTCATTGCAGCAACAGCCTGAGCCCAGCCTGCAATAGCGCTTGACTCTATTCTCCTAATTGATTCCTAGGCTGCAAAGCTAATTGAATTTAATGGTATCAAAGCCTTTACCAGCGAGGTTCCGTCCACTGAGCACAGAGTGGGAGGAGGCGCGAGCGTTCGGGGCGACTACGGTTGGTTTACGGGCCAGTGAGCGACGTGGCGTTGCCTCTGTACCTGAAGCTGACCCTTGTTCTCGGGACATCAAAGCGTAACTGCAGCTCTTTTCCGTGGCTGCTGCCCGTGGACCCGGAGACAACGGAGCGCTTGTAGGATCATCCCGAGCTCCCAGAAGCGCTCTAAAGTTAGCAGAGTCTTAAAATGCATAAACTATTCTGTGGGTCATGTGAAGAAGGCATGAGTGTGTGTGCGTGTGTGTGCGTGTGTGTGCGTGTGTGCGTGTGTGTGCGTGCGTGTGTGTGTGTGTGTGTTGGGGGGATAACAACAACAAAACAGACTAAACAGAGACATGCCCTGGTGTGAACAACTGAATAATAAACCTGTTTTATTTGTGTCTTTAGATTAAAAAACACATTTTTTTTTCCTTGACTTGTCTTTGTCTCCGCCCCCTGTCTCTGTCCACCTCCGTGTCCATCTCTGTCTCAGTCTCCGTGTCATCTCTGTCTCTGTCTCCTCCTCTGTCTGTCTCTCTCTCTTCATCTGTCTCTCTCTCCTCCTCTGTCTCTGTCTCTCTCTCCTCATCTGTCTCTCTCTCCTCATCTGTCTCTCTCTCCTCCTCTGTCTCTGTCTCTCTCTCCTCATCTGTCTCTCTCTCCTCATCTGTCTCTCTCTCCTCCTCTGTCTCTGTCTCTCTCTCCTCATCTGTCTCTCTCTCCTCATCTGTCTCTCTCTCCTCCTCTGTCTCTGTCTCTCTCTCATCTGTCTCTCTTTCCTCATCTGTCTCTCCTCCTCTGTCTCTGTCTCTCTCTCCTCATCTGTCTCTCTCTCCTCATCTGTCTCTCTCTCCTCATCTGTCTCTCTCTCCTCATCTGTCTCTCTCTCCTCCTCTGTCCCTGTCTCTGTGTCCAGACCTCGTTGACACCAGCTCTGTTTGTGCTGGGCTCTTCTTTATTTACCCGTCCGCCCTGACGTCAAACTGGGGACATGACTTCCTCCCAGAGGACGGTGGAGACGGGCCGAGCTGTGAGAAACCGACTTCATCCGACGCTGAGAGGCGGTCGTGCTGTCTGCGCTCAGGTGCGTTGCGTAACCCGGCGAGGACCGTCAAAACAAGCCTGACCCGGAGTTGACCCCTGTGGGACGCCGTAACAGAGCGGCACCTGGAGGACGCGAGGACGCGATAAACAAACGCTCCTCGCCGATCCGCCTCGCCTCTCAGAGGAAATCGAGACATCCGGCCGATGGAGGACGGGACTGTGGCTCTTTGTCCGCACCACGTGGACGTACAAACGTCTCAGCTCTCCCCAGAAGCCTGCTGACCCAATAAAAAAACAAAACCGGCATAAACAATCTGGAATCTCCGGTTCGAGGAAGGTCACTGGGAGGTCGAGGGTTGCTGCGATCTGACCTCTGACCTTTCGCGTCCATCAGCCCGACCGTCCTCACATCTGCAGCCGCCGACGAAAACCCGCCGGGGCCTTCGTGACCCTTTCTTTCTCTTGTTGTTCTTCTCTCCAGCTGCTCTCGCTGATGTCACATGACCAGCCCCCCCCCAACCCGAGCCCCCCCTTTGGCCTGTGGCCAAATTACGTCATCACATCTCCCCGTTAAAGCCGCGAGAATCAGCGTTCACTTCTGTGCGTTCTTCTGTGTCGTTCTTAAACCCTTCGTGTGTCTGACTGTTGTGGCGTGTGAGGCGGAGACCGCCGGCCTTCACCTGCGACAGGTTTGCTTTGATGTCACATCAAAGCAGCGCACGCCGCTTCCTGAGCTCGCGGGCGGGGGTTAAACTAGCGCCTGAGTGGGAGGCGGGCTCACCCTGGGGGGGGTAAGTTTGATCAGAACGTTCAGCCGATGTCGCCATCGGCGGCTTCTGTTGGCGTCCGACGTGAGGTTTGAGTCCAGGCTGGCGTGTCCTCCCCTGACCACCCCCCCCAAAGATCAAAGGAGGATCAAAGGTTTAGTCAAAGCCGATGTCTCTTCTTCTCTGCCTCATTTAACATCTGCCGGGACCTGAAGTTCTCCTTTCCCAGTGTTTACATCTGGCTCGTTCCGCCTTCCGCCTTGGACACGATGTTCTCTTGGCCCCCGAATGCAAGAGGATTGGGCAATACCCCCCCCACACACACACACCCCCCACACACACACACCCCCCCCACACACACACCCCCCCCACACCCCCCCAACCACCACTATTGTTTTTCTGCCGTGCTGCTCTGAAGAAGGAGCGCTATGTGCTAATCTCTCGCTCTTTCCAAGAAAAATACATTCCTGAACGCTCCTTTCATGTTTGTCACATTACGGAGGAGAAAGTTCCCCCCCCCCGGACTTGGCAGCCGGCCAGCCCTCCCGATCCCGACCGCTCCGACACGTGCTGGCGGGGCAGGTCGGGAACAGCCTGGGCCGTTTGCACAGATCTCTGCACAGGTGAAGTACAGGGTGTTTTAGTCTACAGGTGAGCACAGGTCGGAACACTGGCACCAGGACTGGTGGGAACGTTCGGAACAACGTTGAGCCTGCTGAACGAGTCTTTACCCAGCCCCTAAAGTCACTGGGTCAGACTGGTACTGGTTCTGGGATCATACTGGTACTGGTTCTGGTGTTGGTTCTGGTACTGGTTCTGGGCTCAGACTGGTACTGGTCCTGGTACTGGTTCTGGGCTCAGACTGGTACTGGTACTGGTTCTGGTACTGGTTCTGGGCTCATACTGGTACTGGTACTGGTACTGGTTCTGGTACTGGTTCTGGGCTCAGACTGGTACTGTTCTGGTACTGGTTCTGGGCTCATACTGGTACTGGTTCTGGTACTGGTTCTGGGCTCATACTGGTACTGGTTCTGGTACTGGTTCTGGGCTCAGACTGCGTGTGGAGCCTCTGTTGTGGAGGATGATTCACAGACAAAGAATGTTAGAGATCCCCGAAACAAACAGAAACAGCCTGTGTGAAACCCTGAGATGAAGAAGAGGAGGAGGAGGAAGAGAGAAGAGGAGGAGGAAGAGAGAAGAGGAGGAGGAAGAGGAGGAGGAAGAGAGAAGAGGAGGAGGAAGAGAGAAGAGGAGGAGGAAGAGGAGGAGGAAGAGAGAAGAGGAGGAGGAAGAGAGAAGAGGAGGAGGAAGAGTGAGAAGAGGAGGAGGAAGAGAGAAGAGGAGGAGGAAGAGTGAGAAGAGGAAGAGTGAGAAGAGGAGGAAGAGTGAGAAGAGGAAGAGTGAGAAGAGGAGGAGGAAGAGTGAGAAGAGGTGGAGCAAGAGTGAGAAGAAGAGGAGGAAGAGTGAGAAGAGGAGGAGGAAGAGTGAGAAGAGGAAGAGTGAGAAGAGGTGGAGCAAGAGTGAGAAGAGGAAGAGTGAGAAGAGGAGGAGGAAGAGTGAGAAGAGGTGGAGCAAGAGTGAGAAGAAGAGGAGGAAGAGTGAGAAGAGGAGGAGGAAGAGTGAGAAGAGGAAGAGTGAGAAGAGGTGGAGCAAGAGTGAGAAGAAGTGGAGGAAGAGTGAGAAGAGGAAGAGTGAGAAGAGGAGGAGGAGTGAGAAGAGGAAGAGTGAGAAGAGGAGGAGGAAGAGTGAGAAGAGGTGGAGCAAGAGTGAGAAGAAGAGGAGGAAGAGTGAGAAGAGGTGGAGCAAGAGTGAGAAGAAGAGGAGGAAGAGTGAGAAGAGGAAGAGTGAGAAGAGGTGGAGCAAGAGTGAGAAGAAGAGGAGGAAGAGTGAGAAGAGGAAGAGTGAGAAGAGGTGGAGCAAGAGTGAGAAGAAGTGGAGGAAGAGTGAGAAGAGGAAGAGTGAGAAGAGGAGGAAGAGTGAGAAGAGGAAGAGTGAGAAGAGGAGGAGGAGTGAGAAGAGGAAGAGTGAGAAGAGGAGGAGGAAGAGTGAGAAGAGGTGGAGCAAGAGTGAGAAGAAGAGGAGGAAGAGTGAGAAGAGGTGGAGCAAGAGTGAGAAGAAGAGGAGGAAGAGTGAGAAGAGGAAGAGTGAGAAGAGGTGGAGCAAGAGTGAGAAGAAGAGGAGGAAGAGTGAGAAGAGGAAGAGTGAGAAGAGGAGTGTTGTGGAATTTAGCCGTTGAGAAGCAGACGATGGGTCTGAGTGACTGCGTAAGAGCTGGTTGAATCAGTCCATCAGTCAGGACACATGCAGGAGGCATGTAGAGCCCCCCCACACACACACACACACACACACCCACACCCCCCCCCACCAGCCCCTCATATATGACCACATCGTGTCCTGATGACCTCATAGCCCACTACAGCCAACCACATGGTACAGAGTGTGTCAGAAGAGGACCCAGGAACCGGTGGGCCCCTGGACCCCTTCACCAAAACAAGACATTAAATCACGAGAGAACACGGGTACCAGGACACGCATGGGACATGTCTGATGGTGTCAGGATGGGTGTAGAACATGTTAAGGCCTTAGTGGGGGAGGCCTGCAGAGAACAGGTACATGTGTTCACACACACACACACACACACACACACACACACACACACACACGTGAGGAACAGGAAGAAACCCTGAGCAGGACCGAGAGGGGAGGAGGGGGGGATGGGGGGAGCAAACATCCAGATGAGTCAAACTGTCACTTTCCTGTTTGAGATGCTGATGATGCACACACACACTCTCACACACTCTCACACACTCTCTCACACACACTCTCACACACTCACACACGCACACACTCACGTTCAGTGACCTTCGTCTACTTCCTGTCTTACTCACCCTCTGTCACTCGTTTGAAGAACCACGTCTGCTGAGGTGGCGCCTCCTCGGGCGGCCCGCCCACGGGCGAATCAGCTGACCAAACTCAAGCCCGGGTCATGGCCACGGTTGCCATGGTGACGCCGGGCCACGTTGTACGGCGGACGTGATCGTCGGGGTGATCCCACACCTCCAGCACTCACATAGGTCCTCAAGGTCCTGGAAACATTTCCAAGACCCTCCAGGTCCTGGAGTCCAGGACCCCCCCATGACTGATGTAGGGCTGAAATGACACCTGAAAATGAAGAGGAGAAACAGAGTGGGGGGGGGGCTGGTTATCTATGCATGTACACCCAAAAGGGAGGCGGGGGGTGAGGGTTATCATGAAGGGGGTGATCATGAGGGGGGTGATCATGAGGGGGGTGATCATGAGGGGGGTGATCATGAGGGTGAGAGGTGTGAGGGTGATCATGAAGGGGATGAGGGTTATCATGAAGGGAGTGATCATGAGGGTGAGGGGGGGTGATCATGAGGGGGGTGATCATGAGGGGGGTGAGGTGGGGTGGTCATGAGGGGGGTGAGAGGGGTGAGGGTGAGGGGGGTGATCGTGAGGGGGTGAGGGGGTGATCATGAGGGTGAGAGGGGGTGATCATGAGGGGGTGATCATGAGGGGGTGAGGGTGAGGGGGGTGATCATGAGGGGGTGAGGGGGTGATCATGAGGGGGTGAGGGGTGATCATGAGGGGGGTGAGGGTGAGGGGGGGTGATCATGAGGGGGTGAGGGGGTGATCATGAGGGGGTGAGGGGTGATCATGAGGGGGTGAGGGTGCAGGTGAGGGCAGACACGTCCTCCAAGACAACTGATGATCAGGATGTCGGATACTCTTCGCCAGGAACGCCGCGATCACACGTCGCTGTCGGTCGATTTCTGGGGCGAATCGTCGCCGTGGGGAAGCGGCGGCGCTGAAGCCGACCTCGCCGACTGCGGCAGCTCGTGGTGAAAGACACGAAGTCAAAAACCTGTTTTCCAGCGGAAAGTTACTCCGTATGTAGGTCAGGACGCCCGAGGAGCCACCGAGCGTGTCTGAACTGAGGCTGTATCCGACCTCTGACGCCGTACGAGAGTACGAGAACATCGTGATGATGAGTGAGAGGCCCCGCCCCCAACCCCCCCCCACACACACACACACACACACCGCTCTAGAGCACACAGACATAATCTGGGCCGGGAAGCATCAGAAGGACCTGAGAGGTCAAGAGGTCATGGCTCTGAGCGCAACTCAGAAAGACAGCAGGGCCACACACACCACACACACACACACACACCACACATACACACACACCACACACATACACACACACCACACATACACACACACACACCAGAAGGTGAATCCTGGACCTTCCCCAGAGCCTCCTTTAAATGGCTCTGACGACTATAGCTCTATATTCATCTTCTTAAAACTTTAAATGTAGAAAACTCACATCAACCCTGGTCTGGTAGGTTGGAGCACATCTAGTTGGATTAGTTCTAGTTTGACCAGACCCGTTCATGTAGATCTTTTCTGGCAGACTAGTTGTATAGAGCTTTTTGGAGCACTTCTAGTTAAAACAGATCTGTTTGTCCTGCATCAGCCTGTTTATATAGCTCCTTTTATACCAGAAATATGTGGATCACTTCTAGTTAAATAAGATCTGTGTGTTGTGTTAGACCTGATCACGTAGATCTTTTTATACCAGAAGTTTTTCTGTCAATTCTAGTTTAAAAAGATCTGTTTGTCCTGTGTGGACCTGTCTATATAGCTCTTTTTATACTAGAATTGTGTGGATCACTTCTAGTTAAATAAGATCTGTGTGTGTTGTGTTAGACCTGATCACGTAGATCTTTTTATACCAGAAGTTTTTCTGTCAATTCTAGTTTAAAAAGATCTGTTTGTCCTGTGTGGACCTGTCTATATAGCTCTTTTTATACTAGAATTGTGTGGATCACTTCTAGTTAAATAAGATCTGTGTGTGTTGTGTTAGACCTGATCACGTAGATCTTTTTATACCAGAAGTTTTTCTGTCAATTCTAGTTTAAAAGATCTGTTTGTCCTGTGTGGACCTGTTTATATAGCTCTTTTTATACTAGAATTGTGTGGATCACTTCTAGTTAAATAAGATCTGTGTGTGTTGTGTTAGACCTGATCACGTAGATCTTTTTATACCAGAAGTTTTTCTGTCAATTCTAGTTTAAAAAGATCTGTTTGTCCTGTGTGGACCTGTTTATATAGCTCTTTTTATACTAGAATTGTGTGGATCACTTCTAGTTAAATAAGATCTGTGTGTGTTGTGTTAGACCTGATCACATAGATCTTTTTATACCAGAAGTTTTTCTGTCAATTCTAGTTTAAAAAGATCTGTTTGTCCTGTGTGGACCTGTTTATATAGCTCTTTTTATACTAGAATTGTGTGGATCACTTCTAGTTAAATAAGATCTGTGTGTGTTGTGTTAGACCTGATCACGTAGATCTTTTTATACCAGAAGTTTTTCTGTCAATTCTAGTTTAAAAAGATCTGTTTGTCCTGTGTGGACCTGTTTATATAGCTCTTTTTATACTAGAATTGTGTGGATCACTTCTAGTTAAATAAGATCTGTGTGTGTTGTGCTAGACCTCATCACATAGATCTTTTTATACAGAAGTTTTTCTGTCATTCTAGTTACAAAAGATCTGTTTGTGCTGCATTAGACTGTTTATATAGCTCTTTTTATACCAGAAATGTGTGGATTACGTCTAGCTAAATAAGATCCGTGTGTACTGTGTCAGACCTGTTCATATAGATCTTTTTATACCAGAATATTCATACCACACTTGTTGGTGTCAGATTGTTTGGACCATTGTGTTTGTATCAGACCCAGTCACATAGATCAGGTTGTATCAGATCTGGTTGGATCGGCTCCAGGCGCTGTCACTCCAGTTGGACGTCTGCCAGGCTGGGATCATACGTGTCAGGGACGACACGTCTGCAGGTCACAGCCGATCTGACGCAGCTCTCTCGGCCTCCCGTAAAACGATTCAGCCCCGTTGCTCAGCCTTCGGCGGCTCCGACGGGTCGATCTTCGCCAAGAAGAGTCGCCAATGTTGTCTGAGTGGACTCTCTGTGCTCCAACCTGCCCCCCCCAGTGTGACGGCCCCCGCCGACCCTCCGCCTTCCCGGTTGTTCCCAGTTTGGACGCAGCACCAAAGTCTGTTTACGCCGCGGCGAACGCTCGCACAAACTGTGCGAAGCGAGCAGATGAAATCCTCGCCGTGACTCATCGGGGTCCAAAAATACCGACCCCGCCCCCCCTCGAGAAAGAAAAACAGATTGCGCAACTCCACAGAGCGCGTAATTACCGTTCTGATCGTCTCCAGCCCCACTCGCCCCCCCCCCGCCGCCGCCCTCAAGGAAACGCTGAACGCCGTCGTCCTTTAACGTTCATTTTATTTATAAAAGAAAAAGACAAGTGATTACAAAACTGGAGAATCACAACTGCATCCATATAAAAATACATTCACCGCTTCAGTGCCAGCGAGGCCACACGGCCGACCCCGGCGACTTTTATAACCCTAAAAACTCGAGGAGGATCCGCAAGTCGTTTTTTTTTTTTGGAATGTTTCTGTCCACAAACGTCGGCGGCTCCTCCGGCTCCACGTAAACGCTGAGCGGCGCGTTGAGGTCGGGTTGAGCTTCACAGCGCTCCCCCGCAGCACCAGGACGTCTGGCTCCCATCACAAGCTCCGGGCCACATGTCCCACGTGTCCCCCACGTGTCCCCCACGTCCCCCTCCTCCCCCCTCTCCCCCCTCCTGTGGGGCAGGCCTAATCTGCGAGCCTCGCGCCACTGCATACAACGGCTCATCCCGTCTTTCCTAATCTGGTTCCACCTAAAAGCCGCTCAGTGCCTCAAGATTCACGTCGACTTTAAAACATCGCCCACGAAACGTCCCCACTCGACGCTCTTTTCGGAGCTCCGGCTCCGTTCGCCGGCGCGAGAGGACGGCTCCCTGAGCCTCTCGCGCAATCTCCCACGGCAGATATTTAAGGCGTGTGCATTTATTATGTTTTTTTGTTTGTTTTTTTTCCCTTTTACACGTTTTGAACTGCATGCATAAGATACACCTGCTGATCCTCCGGCTCCGCCCCCTCGCCCCCAGGTACAGTATGTGCTTGAGTAACAGTAAACCTCACAGATACGGTGCATAGTCGCGCTGGTAAAGGTCGCTCTGCGGACAAACAGTTAAAAAAGAAAAAATAACGAGTATAAAAGCAGCCCTTCGTGTTTGACGCCTCTCCGAGAGGACGGGAGGGGAGGGGGGGGGGCTCTTCCAAGAGCACGTTTAGGCACAACTCCAACCCTCCGCCTGAGGACGACGCCCGTCCCCTCGTCCGCGTGGACAAAAAAAAAGAAAATCCTTGACGCTCGAAGTCTCGTTGGCCGTGAGGGAATCAGCCGCGAGGCTGAAGGTCGCTTTGGGGGCCGGGGGCTGGTGGGGGAGGGTCGCTCTCCGCGCGGCGGGACGGGAAACGATCCGCGCCGTCCGCCGACCCTCCACCCCGCCCCGCGCCGAGGTCCGGAGTCCGCTCCGGGACCGCTCGGTTGGGACCGGGACGCGGGGACGCGCTCCGGGAGAAGAAAATTCTCTTGATGGGCTTCATCGATTTCGCGTGCGTGACGCTCGGTCGGGGCGGGCGGCTCAACACGTCATGCAGCGAGGTCGCATGTTGGAGGGCTGCGGGTTGGGGTCGACCTGCGGGGGGGAAGAGAACATGGGCGTCAGCGCCGTCGGACAGGACCCCCCTGACGCGGCGAACCCGATCCCGGACTCACCTCGCTGTACACGGGCGGGGGTCGGAAGCGGAACTCCTGGACGAACGCCATGAGGGGGCGCTCCAGGATCCCGCTCAGGTCCTCGGCGGGCTGCGCGGACGCCGCCGAGTTCCGCTGCTCGGCTTCCTCCTCCGTCACCACGGAGCTGTAATCCGGAGGAGCTGCGGGGGGGGGGGGGGGAGAGAAGGCGGGATTAGTCCAACCCGGTGGTGGCGGCGGTGGCGGCGGCGGCGTGGCGGCGGCGGCGTGGACACTCACGCTCGGGCTGCTCCGGGATGGCCATGCGCATCCAGTCCAGGTTGACGCTGTACTGGCTGCTCACGCTGGACGTCCTGCTCCCGAACGGGTGCAGCGGGATGGTGCCCACCACCAGCGGGAGCTCCAGGTACAGCTTGGACGTCCCCGGAACGTCCACGCAGACCTACGGGAGCAGAGCGGGAGGGGTGAGGAGGGAGGGGTGAGGAGGGAGGGGGAGGGGGCGCGCCCGGAGCCCACCTTGAGCGCGTACTCCACTTTGATGATGCGGCAGTGCAGCACGGACGGGCCCACCGGCGGGATCTTGATGGCGCGGCCGTGCCACGTCTCCCTGCACTTGGCGCCCACGATGTCGCCGCACAGCGTGCTGACCACGGCGCGCTTCTGCTTCATGGTGCCGCGGGCGGTGAACGTCTGCGTCTGCACGATGTAGGCCTTGGGCACCACCGAGCGGGACGTGGAGTTGTCGAACTCCGCGAACACGGGGATCACCTCGCCTGCGGGGGGCGGTGTCAGCGGGAGCGGGAGCGGCGTCACGTGCGGCGGCGGCCTCGGGCGGCGGACTCACCGGGGGTGTAGCCCTTGCGGTCGATCTTTGCGGTCACGGACACCTGCCCGAAGTTTCGGTACCACGCCCGCGCCACCTTGTCCTTCGTCCCGGCCTGAGGCGCCTGGCGGGGAGACAGAAAGGTCGTTGGCGAAACCGGCGGAGGCGCGGCGAAGCGGCGGCGTTCGGGGGGGAGAGGGGGGGGCGGGGCCTCACCAGCAGGGCCGGCGTGTTGATGTCGATGGGCTCGATGACGGTGAACTCCTTCTTGAGCTTCCTGACGGTGGCGCGCGGCCTGTGCAGCTTGACCTTGACCCAGTAGCGGATGCTGCCGTGCTTGCCCTCGAAGGACGTGACCAGCGTCTCCTCGGGCAGCTGGAAGCTGAAGGGGAACTCGTGCCGGCCCTCGGGGAGGACGGTCACCTCGCCGTTATCTGGAACGCACAGGGCGGGGGGATTTAAGGGTCGTCGGGCCTTCAAGCGAGCGTCCGTTCGGCGTTTAATCTCTAAAAGTGCGCGTCGGCGTTTCTGACTCCCCCCCGCCCCCCCGCCCCCCCCGCGCGTGCTCGGAGGGGCGGTTCCCGCTCCATTGTGCCGACGGCGAACATGTTTTCCTCGAGCTCTGGCGCGCGGCGCGTCTCGAGTGCCCTTCTCTTCCCCCCGCACCACCGCGTGTTTGCGTTCATCACGCCGGGGTTTCGCCCCTCTTCCCTCGACACCCTGAAGCTTCACCGCGACTTGCTGCGATCTGCGCCGAAGCCCTCGGGAAGGCGAGTTCTCGTTCGTTCTGGAACGAGACTCCAAGAGCCCGATGTCGGCACGTGTGAGAGCGGGCTGGTGGAGATCCCCGTGGTCGGGCCGTGAGCTCCCTGTCTGCTTAAGAGCAAAACAACTGCAACAAACAACAACAACAACAACAACAACAACAACAACAACCCAGGGGGACCTTCTAAGGTGGCCCCTCACCGCCATCCACAACAGTTTGACCACAAGGAGATCGGACCAGGGCACAAATAACCCCAGAAGAGGCTGACACTTCACCCATGTGTATCTTTGTGGGAACTACAAAGACAAGTGTCCCAACTACAAAGACAAGTGTCCCAACTACAAAGACAAGTGTACCAACTACAAAGACAAGCGTACCAACTACAAAGACAAGCGTACCAACTACAAAGACAAGTGTCCCAACTACAAAGACAAGCGTACCAACTACAAAGACAAGCGTACCAACTACAAAGACAAGTGCCCCAACTACAAAGACAAGTGTCCCAACTACAAAGACAAGTGTACCAACTACAAAGACAAGCGTACCAACTACAAAGACAAGCGTACCAACTACAAAGACAAGTGTCCCAACTACAAAGACAAGCGTACCAACTACAAAGACAAGCGTACCAACTACAAAGACAAGTGTCCCAACTACAAAGACAAGTGTCCCAACTACAAAGACAAGTGTCCCAACTACAAAGACAAGCGTACCAACTACAAAGACAAGTGTACCAACTACAAAGACAAGAGTCCCAACTACAAAGACAAGTGTCCCAACTACAAAGACAAGCGTACCAACTACAAAGACAAGTGTCCCAACTACAAAGACAAGTGTCCCAACTACAAAGACAAGCGTACCAACTACAAAGACAAGTGTCCCAACTACAAAGACAAGCGTACCAACTACAAAGACAAGTGTCCCAACTACAAAGACAAGTGTACCAACTACAAAGACAAGAGTCACAACTACAAAGACAAGTGTCCCGACTACAAAGACAAGTGTCCCGACTACAAAGACAAATGTCCCGACTACAAAGACAAGTGCCCCAACTACAAAGACAAGTGCGTCTGCGCCGCTGAATAAGTCGCGTCTTCAAGCGTGCGTCCCAGGAAGACCGGTCTCAAAAACAAGCCTTGCATAAGCTCCGGGTCGTGACACTATTCCCAGTCTGCACACCACCACCACCACCAGGTGTCTGGAGGCTCCCGAGCCCGCCTGCCTGCCGCGGTTCGGCCGCCTCGGTGCCGGTCGTGGCCCCCAGACTGACCTGCCTGGAGCAGCACCTCCCTCCGGTTCAGGTACTCCACCTCGTCGCTGTAGTTCTGGGTGTAGGCGGTGCTGGAGCCCGCGGACCGGGACTCGGTCCAGTGCACCTTCGCGAACCCCTCGGCGTGGAGCTTCAGGGAGCTCACGCGGGTCTCCCCGTGGAGGTCCAGAACCACCCGGCCCGAGACGACGTCCCCGCTGCTGAACACCGGGGGGCAGTTCACCTCCGGGGAGTCGAACACGACGTCCAACTTTTTCAACTTGTCGAAGATCATGGCTCCGGGAGGTCGGGGCTCGGCTGTGGTTCGGTGCAGCACTTTCCCGTCCCGGTTTCCTGGTGCATGAGCTCACTTGTTGACTGCAGGACGCCGGAGCGCTGCCCTATTTGCAGGCTGGGGAGGGGGCGTGGCCTCGGGATTTATTATGTAAGGGCGGCGTTCGAGGCCCGCGCGGTGCCTTCAGGCGCCCCGCTCCGACACCGAAATCTCGCTTACCCAGACCCCGGCAGCACCAAAAATAAAGAAATAAACCTAAATAACAAAAAAAGGGGGGGCAGGGTTCTCTCTAGTAGTCTAACTCGGGGGTTGATTTGAAAACTTCGTGGGGGAAACTGGGAATCGACGCGTCGACACTTTAAAATCCCGACTTCACGCGAAGGCGGCCGTGTTGAATATGCGGGCTGGGTGTGGAGACAGCGGCGAGGAAAACAGGGCCCTGCGATGATTGATGGTTACAGGTTCGAGGAAAACAGGCTCGTTCGACGTGCCTCCGTCTGGCAGAAAGCCGCTCCGCCAAGGAACATAGTTTCGCCGTGAACTCGAGATGTTTACGCCACTTCCACGGTGTTTGTCTGCGCGGCCGGAAAACGCGCAGCTGTGCAGCAAAGCACGCAACTTGTGGCAGCAAGTCCCCCGAAGACACCCAGGCCGCTGCGACACCCACAAACAACAGAAAAACAAACCCTGAACGCACCATTCATCAACAACGCCGCTTAACAAAGCCAAATCTGAGCAGAAGTGGGACCGTGTTTTCGAACGTGAAGCAGCCGAGGAACGCAACAGGCGGAGCTGCTGTCCTATCTCTTGTTCTCCCCGAAGGCCTTGAGACAGAAACCAAGTCCGTCCTGACAAAAACAAAGTTGTTTACTCTTTTGTTCGGGGAGCCCGGCGGCTCGGGGCGCCCCCTGCCGGCGGCCGGCGGGACTGCACCGCCCCGTGCGTGCACGAATACACTGAAACTTTCCTGCAGCTTTTTTTCCCCCCGCTGATCGACTCCTGGTTTTGCTGCCGTTGTTGGGTTTTTTTTTTGCATGTCCTCCAGACTGAGGCGGCTCTGCCCTTTGCGGGCCGAAACCAGGCGGACAGCGCCACCTGCCGGCTGCACAGGCGCAGCCCGCCCCGATAAAACAGCCCCGCTGCACGCACGCGTGCACGCACACACGCACGCAGGCCCCAGCTCCCCCGCCGACTCCACCCAGGAGGATAAGAGACGAAGACGAGCTGCAAATAATAGAACAGGCGACGTGTGCGCGCAGCGGCGGGGTCACGTGTTGTTTTTCCGGTTGCCATGGCCACGCCGGCTGCATTTTTCAAAGGCCATCCTCCCCTTCCTCTTTCCTGCAGGATGCAACATCCCAGAGCTGCTGACACACTTAACCACAGAGTCTGGAGGGTCGTCTGGAGGAGGAAGCGCCGACGAATGCAATCAGGCAGCGTGAAAGTGAAGTGTAGGCAAAAAAAAAGGGTGAAAGGAGACGACAAACACGGAAAATAATGACCTAAGTTGAAGAACAACGCAGCCCCACCCCCAAGAAACCCAAGGCTAGACTCAAAAGACACTTTGTCGCCTTATTATCTGGTATTATTAACACGGACGCGGCAGCTGCTGCAAACGAACTTGACTTGAGTCCGTTGAGTCGTGATCTCAAACAAAAGTTTCACGAGGAGCGAAAATCTTTCGTGGAAGGTTTGATGTGGAACACTTTTGTGTCCCTGAGCCTCCAGGTCGGGGTTAATAACCAGTCGGACGGGTTTGCCACTTTGATCGTGTTTGATCTGGGTCAATTAAAAAAAAAGAAACGGGTCACCTTTGCCTTTTGTGGAGAGTTTTACACTTTGTTGTCACTCTAGAGAGCAAATAAGTGACATGTTAATCAGGAATATGACTAACAGATCAGAGTATAACAACGAAAATAATTATGGCACGCATTCAAGAGAAATAATTACTAAGAAGTTAAATAATAAAGTTTAATTAACAAAGGAGAGAACTGTTAATTGATTCTTTAATGAGAAGAAGAGGAACAGTGTAAATACCAAACTGATTAATGTCACAAAAGCCCACGATATTCACGTTTTGAGGCGGGTTTTGGCTGAACAAGGTCGGTTCCGTCCCAGCCCACCGCCACTCGTGAAAATCTGACAGACGCCGACGGCAGAATGAGACGAGCGTGTTTCCCCATCGGTGCGGGATCGCCGGCCCGGCGAGCGCGCGGCAGCTTTTTGGTGGTCACCGTGTGTAATTTATACCGCCGTATTAGCCAAATATTAAACAAAGGCAGCCCCGGCGCTCGCCCGACCGCAGCTGTCGCGGCAGCAAATGGGCTGGAAGCGACGCCCACCGCTCTCCGCTTACACCCGCACGCCGCCGACCCACAGAAACGGCCCCAGAGCGGACCTCATGAAACATTAACCACAGCCGCCAGCCCGTGCATTAGGCCGCGGGCCTGTTCCGATTGAGCCGGCAGCTGTCACCGCGGGCCAGAACCACCGGGCCTGTTTGCCCAGACCCTGAGCCCGACGACCCGTGTTTACCTTCCAGATCATCATCTGGGTGATCGTTGTGTCCCCGTGCTGACCTCCCTCCATTGTCTCTGTGCAACAGTTATAGACGCGGGGGCCAGATGCAGTCCGGCCCCACTCGGGACGCCGAAGCCGACAAACCCTTCGCCGTTTTTTCCCAGAGCGGCGACGGGAGCGTTCGAGATGAGGCACACAAAGCGAAAGGTCCCGCGGGCAGACGGGGGACGAAAACACGGAACCGCGACTCCGTCTGCAGAAATCGGGCGGTTGTGTCCCCGTGTCACGCGCGAGGGGGGCGTCGTGCGCGTCCAGGCGGTCTTTGACCCGCACAGGAACCGTTCGATCACGTTTACTGTGTGTGTGTGTGTGTGTGTGTGTGTGTGTGTGTGTGTGTGTGGACGTCTAAAACCTGTGGAGGTGTTGTTATTTCACACTGGCGTCAACAGAAGCTGATTAAAAGGGCCAAACACAGGCGGGCCCCACTGACCTCGTATGAGATGCTGTCCCTTCCTGAAGTACGTGATCTTGGACGTGTAGTCGTTGTAGACGGAATTCATGCCCCGGTCCTCCAGCCAGTGAACCGTGGCCACCCCTCGGCCCTGCACCTTCATGGAGCTCACCCGCGTGTCCTTCTGCAGCTCCAGCACCACCACGCCGGACACCATGTCCCCCCCGACGAAAGCCGCTTCTGTGGGGCCGTCCAGCTCCACCGTGAAAGACTTTATGCAGCTCAGCTTCATCCCTGAAGAGACAACAGTAAAACAATAAGCAGGATACGGGGGGTGGGGGGGGGCAACAAAGTCTGCAGACACGCTCTAGTCCTGTTTTTCAGTTATTCACGTGACCTCGAGGGCATAACTAACTGCAGGACCCTAGCACATTATGCATGCAAACTGTGTTATTTACTTCGCAACTAACACTATTTACACTCGCGGGCCGACAGTCGGAGGGGATCGTCTCACCCTGGGACCCGAAGGGATCGTTTAGGGGTGCAAACGCGGCTTGCACATTAAAGCCAGCGTTCAGGATCAGCCTCGCCGCACGGACGATGAGGCAGGAGCGAGGCGTGAGACATGCAGGAGCGAGGCGTGAGACATGCATCCGCACGGGGCGTGAGACATGCATCCGCACGGGGCGTGAGGCAGGCAGGAGCGAGGCGTGAGACATGCATGTGCACGGGGCGAGAGCCGTTTGTCGTTGTTGTGCAGTTGAGTTGCATCGTTTAAAAAGTCCCGACGCCGGACCGCTGCCATTCCAATGAAACGGGGTTTTCTCAAGAACAGCCGTGACGGCCTCACGCGGGGACGCAAATCACTGCGGCTGTCGCAGGTCGACACGTAAAGATGCGCTTAAACAAAGTGTGCGTGTGTGTGTGTGTGTGTTAGTCTCGCTTACTTCTGTCGCAGTGGCAGCAAAAAAGGGCTGAGACTCACCGTCAGGAGGAGGAGGGAGGAGCAGGAGTGAGGTGTTGGAGGAGGACGGGAGCAGGAGTGAGGTGTTGGAGGAGGACGGGAGCAGGAGTGAGGTGTTTGAGGACAGGAGCGGGACCGTGACGTCCGAGGACGAGAGTTGGGCTGTCCGAGCCGCGCTCCGCCCGCCCCTTTTATAGACCGAGGCCCCGCCCACACCTCCGCTCCGCCGCTCTCCGCCAATCGCGGGGCGCGCCCGCGCGTCGCCCCGCCCACCCGGCGCCGGGTTTACGTGGTGGACGTGCGTTTCCGGTCGGCGCCCTTTCAGCATAAAACGTCAGCGCGGCAACTGGAGGCTCTCTGGACGCGACTCGCCGTCGGTTTGATGTTTGAGGGATAAAAGTCTGAATAAAGCTGCTGCGAGCACCAAGAAACATGCGAAAGTTCAGCAATGTAGAAAAACATAGCGTCGCTCGGAGGCTTTTATTGTATTTTGGCGTCTCCAGGGCGGATATGGCCTCGTTCACGCCACGTGAATAAAATACAAACTAATAACAGACGAAATGTCAAATATTCTGCGCGTTTCGTTTTATTATTGACAAAGAATGCAAAATTAGATGCTCTCCAAATGTATTAATGTTGTATTTAACGCATCGAGCCAGCTACACTTTAAAGTGATTAACTTATTTTTTACACGTTTTTGTTTTTGTTTCTATGCTTCTATCACATGATGTGGTCAAACAGTGAAACATTAGACATCACAGTGCTTCCAGCTTTAAGGCTGCTTCAGAAATGTAACATAAAATACTTGGGAGTGTACTTCCTTAACCAGAAAACTTCCAAAGCTTCTGCGCGTGTGTAACAGTGACATTTATGTGGGTGATGTTCACAGCTTCAGTCAATAGCAAGTGCTCCTGAAAGCTTCCCCCTGCCTGCGAATGAATGGTTCATGGATTTCAGGAGTGAAGCGAAAGGTCGCGTGCCCGGTGTGTTTCAGGTCGTCACGTGCGCGTCCCAAACGTGCTGCAGACGCAGCCTTTGGACCCTCACGCGAGCCGCTCCTCCCTCACAATCACCTCAACACCAACGCTTTATTGTTATTTATTTGTTTCTCTCTCTGGTTGCTGAACTTGATTTTTGATTGATTTCCGTCTCCCGCCAGACTTTTTTTTTGTGTTTTTAAGCCTTATCAGGCTGGCCTAGATCTCACGGTTTGTTTTTGGTACAATATCCTCCGCCCGAGTTCTGGTAAATCGTGCTTGAAGGAGTTGATATTCCTGCGGCACGCACGTCAACCTGGTTTTCTTTGGCGCTTGGCGTCGATGTTGTCAACACAGACAAAGTAGGACAGTCGGGCCTGAGGCCGCTGCTTCCACAGGAGAACCGGGGCCCGCCTCCAGGCCCAGAAACCGTGTTCTCGCTCTTATACGAGGTGACTGTTTAGTAAGGGGGGCTTGTGCGGTCGAGACGAGCAGCGCCGTGATGTTTACGGGTTACGAGACTCTCGGTCAAATTTTAACTTTGGGTTCAACGAGTTCAGTAAATCTGCCGTCGGGAACTGAAGTCAGAAGCGTGAAGCAGGAAGAAGCGGAACCTCCCACGTTGGGAACGGCCGAGGGGATCACCTCGCCTCCCCCCGTCTCACGCCGCTGAGGCCCGAAAGGTCGCTCCCGCGGCGACCTCGAGCCCGCCGGAGGTTGTCGGGTGACTTCTTTCAGCGCATGATCGTGCAAACACGCGCACGTCTCCGACCCACAGTCGTGATTACACACAACACTCGTTTGTTTTGCTTTTCTCCCGAGCGGAGGCCGGTGAGGCCCGAGGGTCAGGAGGGGTCAGAAGGGGTCAGGAGGGGTCAGAAGGGGTCAGGAGGGGTCAGGAGGGGTCAGGAGGGGTCAGGAGGGGTCAGAGAGGGTCTGATCAGGTCCTGGAGACAGTCTGCAGCACTGCTGTACACGGATGGGAAATACTGCTCCTCCTCCTCCTCTTCCTCCTATTCTCACTCTTCCTGTTCTTCTTCCTCCTCTTCTTTTTCCTCCTCCTCTTCCTCTCCTCCTCCTCTTCTCGCTCTTCCTCCTCCTCTTCTTTCCCTCCTCTCTTCTTTCTCCTCCTCCTCCTCTTCTTCCTCCTCCTCCTCCTCTTCTTCCTCCTCCTCTTCTCGCTCTTCCTCTCTCCTCCGCTTCCTCTCCACCTCCTCCTCTTCTTCTCGCTCTTCCTCCTCCTCTTCTTTCCCTCCTCTCTTCTTTCTCCTCCTCCTCTTCCTCCTCCTCCTCTTCTCGCTCTTCCTCTCTCCTCCGCTTCCTCTCCACCTCATCCTCTTCTTCCTCCTCCTCTTCCTCTTCTTCCTCCTCCTCTTCTTTCCCTCCTCTCTTCTTTCTCCTCCTCCTCCTCTTCTTCCTCCTCCTCTTCTTTCCCTCCTCTCTTCTTCCTCCTCCTCCTCCTCTTCTTCCCTCCTCCTCTTCTCGCTCTTCCTCTCTCCTCCGCTTCCTCTCCACCTCCTCCTCTTCTTCCTCCTCCTCTTCCTCTTCTCTCCCTCCTCTTCCTCTCCACCTCCTCCTCTTCTTCCTCCTCCTCTTCCCCCTCCTCCTCTTCTCTCCTCCTCCACTCCTCCTCTTCTTCCTCTCCTCTCTTCTTCCTCTCCTATTCCTCCTCTCTTCTTCCTCCTCCTCCTCTTCTTCCTACTCTTCCTCTCCTCCTCTTCTTTTCTTCCTCCTCCTCCTCTTCATCACGTACGCACGCGCCGGTTTTGGGGAAGAACATTCTGGGCCAGAATAAACGCGCGCCGCAGGAGCCGAGCTTGTGCACGCGCGGCGTGACGTCACGCTATGACGTCAGAAGAAGCGAAACCTGAGTATCGATCACCACTAGCGGCAGATTACAATCAACCTTAATCATGGAATTATGAATACGAAATGGAGAAAATACGACATTTTACACGACCAAATATTCACTTCCATTTTTTGTGCGTACTTTACGCGTTCTGAGTTAAAACAGCTCTCCGTCACGAGCATTGGGGACTCCCGCTAAACCGAGCCTCCGTGCTTTTATTCCCGAAGGCCAGCGGAAGTGACGTGTGTCGGCGGCGGGCTGCTCCGCTCCCTTTCCGTCGAGGCGCAGCTAGCGGCCGGGTGGGTGCTCTCTCCGCGCTCCTCTCACACGCCTCTAACTCACCTCTCCTGCCTCCGACGCGACGGGATCCGAGCAGGCGTCGCCCCGACCGGGCCGAGGGCGGCCGCCGAGTGTCGCCGGGGCGGTCGAGACGTGGTTTAGAGGGACATTTGAGGCGGTCCCAGACGCGGGTCGCACACGTGTAGCGAGGCCCGCTAGCCGCTCCGTGCTAACGCTGGCCTTCGCCAGCCGGCCCTTTAAAGCCATTGACGTCGGTTCTCCGGCAGAGTAGCCGGTGTTTGTGTGTTGTCGGGCGGTGGCTGAGCTGACGCTGTCGTCTGTCCGCAGCCTGCAAAGATGCAGATCTTCGTGAAGACGCTGACGGGGAAGACCATCACCCTCGAGGTCGAGCCCAGCGACACCATCGAGAATGTCAAGGCCAAGATCCAGGACAAGGAAGGTGAGGGGGGCCGTCGGCGGTCTGGAACAGGGGTCCCCAACCCCCGGTACCGGCCCGTGGATCAGTTGGTACCGGGCCGCCAAGAAGCAACTTATTTCCGTGTGAAGTCTTTTATTTTGAAAAATGTCCGGATTCGCTTGTCAAAAGCGTTCAAAAAGAGTAAAAAACAGACGTGGGAAGTTTCTTTTCCAAGGTGAAAAAGCCCAGATTTAGATTTGCAATATAAAAAATCTATGTGTACCCCCCAGTCCATGGTAAAATTGTCAACCATTGACCGGTCTGTGATCATAAAGGTTGGGAGACCACTGATCTAAAATGTCCCCAGCCGGGTTGGGTCTGAGCAGACTGACCTGTGGAGGCTGACGGAGGATCTGCAGGGTCTGACGGAGGTGTGTTTGCAGGTATTCCTCCGGACCAGCAGCGTCTGATCTTCGCTGGGAAGCAGCTGGAGGATGGACGCACCCTGTCCGACTACAACATCCAGAAAGGTGACGTATAAAACCCTCCGGCGGGAGCTGCTGCTGCCGCGAGAAACCTTCCCACCGCGGACGAATTAAAGTCGCCTTCAGAGTAGACGTCGGTTTTCTGAGGTGGTTTATTGAAAAACTTGTTACACGTGCTCTTTAGTCATACCGGGCTCAGAGGGTGGAAACTATACGGATAGAAGCTGGAGCGTTCCTTTAAAAGACGGTTAGATCTGTCGCCCTCTCGGACGCCGCACTAACGCCAACGTCCCTCTCTCCAGAGTCCACGCTGCACCTGGTTCTGCGCCTGCGCGGCGGCATCATCGAGCCGTCGCTCAGGATGCTGGCCCAGAAGTACAACTGCGACAAGATGATCTGCCGCAAGTAAGTCCTCGACGGACGCGTACCCGCCGCGCGTGGGCGGAGACGTCCCACCTCTGATTTAACGGACTCCAGAAACCGAAGGGCCGACTGACGCTGGTGCTCGTGTTCCACAGGTGTTACGCCCGTCTGCACCCTCGTGCCGTTAACTGTCGCAAGAAGAAGTGTGGACACACCAACAACCTTCGCCCCAAGAAGAAGCTGAAGTAGACGCTTTGTTCGGGTCGGCTTCCATTGTCAGTGGTTAAAATAAAAACACGAGAAAGACGGTGGTGTTTGGGTGCTTTGTTCGCGTGCGACGGAGACGCGGAGGTCGCTTAGAGAACAGAGTCGGGCTCTCTGGTCCTCTGTGTCGGCGCGCATCGACGGAACTAAAAGGGTGAAGGTAAAAACTCCCGGTTGCTTGTGGACACGATCCTCCCGACGGGAGTGGTTTCGTTTCAAACTCGGGCTCTTTAATCAGATGAAGGGAACTTGGGAGCTTTCAGGCGGACGTGATGTGAAGACTAACGCTCTGGGACGGCGTTGAGCTGGGTGGCCTTCGGTCCCAGCGCGTTAATCTCTCAATCTGATGGACACCAACGGTGTGTTTGAGTAATTCATCAACTCCAGGACTGATTAGTTGGCTGCGCTCTCCACCCCCCCACCCCCCCCTCAACCAGATTTTATCAGGGAAGAAGAATTTGGTCTTCAAAGAATCCAGTCTGACGTTGGAGGAGGAAATTAGAATTCTCTGCTGCTGCTGGGGGGGGGGGTTAATTCACATGTGATTAAAACTGCGGTGGAACTACGGCTGCAGATGCTGGAGGAGAACGTCGATCCTCTTCACGCGATCGGTTCCATTGATCACCTGATGTGGAAACACGAAAGAGCCGGTGACGCACGAGCGCACGGCCGAGTACATAAATGCTCGCAGGTCGTGATGGTGCTACTGTAGTCGTTTATTGCATCAACAAGTCCAGCGCGACCCGTCGGAGGTCGCGTCTCGACTCGAACGCGCCTGGGCGGGCCGTCCCGGGACGCAGACGCCGACCGACGTCTTCTACCCGAATAAAGTCAAACTACTGCGGTTGTGCTTGGTCGCTACGGCGGCTCCAGGGCTCCTGCAGAGCTCATGCAGCGCTGCTCTGCGGCTCCTCTGGGCCGCGGTGAAGGTTTACTACTCCGACGGTGGGTGAAGGGCACTGGAAACGAACACGAGGGGGGGCAAACGTCAGCATGTGGCCCATCAGCCGAGGACAGGTCGTCGTGTGCTTCTGACCTGGGGGTCTGCCTCGGCGATGAAGGAATGCTCATGAAAAAAACAAAACAGCAACAACAACGTTGGGTTTCAGGACGTATTGAGTCAGACGACCGTTACAGACGGAGCTGCGACCTTTTGGTGCGGGTGTGTATGAACGTTAAGACTGTACCGTAACCTGCCACTACTCGACTGCACCCGCTCTAGCGAGCTGGTTTTAGCCTAACGCTCCTAAAACTACTGGACCGAGCGACATCTACACGTACAAAAACAGAAGCCGTTATAAACCTCAACTCTACCGATCCCCCTCCAGCCTTGGATGCCCCCCCCCCCCCACGACGAAGACGGGCGGGCGACGGGCTCGTCCGCTACCGTCCTCCTTCCTGAGCAAACGCGCCTGGTGTTTCTTTTGGCGATGACGAACGTCGATGCGGGGGGAAACCGACAGGCCGGAGTTGGACTTGAGCGGGTCCCAGTCCCAGCGTGGCAATGATGCACCGTACGGATGTGCTGTCTGGACGAGGCCCCTTCAGGAGGCCCAGGTACCTGTTTGGAACCGAGCTGATCGCGGGGAGGAGAATGGATCCGTGGAGGGGGGGGGGGACCTGTCCTGCGCGCCTCCCCCGCCGCCGGCTAGTCGTTGACGAGCTTCGCCAGGCTCCGCCTCAGGTCGCTCAGGTCGCAGATCTTGACGTCCAGGACCTCGATGACGCGGCGCACCTCCACCCCGGCCTGGGCCTGCTCCTCCTGGCTGGAGGCCAGCGTCTTCTCGGCGCTCTGGATCTGGCCCTCCAACTCCGTGTTCCTCCTCTCCACGTCCTGCGGAACAACGGCGCTTTTAAGAACGTTTCCGGCGACCCCGGACAGAAGCGGCCCCCCGTCGCGTCTGCTCGGGCCGAGCTGCGTCTGCTGCATATTTAGGCGCGGGGACGCGTGCTCTCCATAATCGCTCTGTAAACCGAGCGGGCGGGCGGAGGGGAGCGGGCGCAAGGGCAGCGAAGGGCAGAGATAAACAGGCATAATTCACCAAAATGACACCACAAATAAAAGCGACAGGGGACCTAATAGAGGCCATGCAATATGCATCGGGCCAGGGCTTTACATTAGCATCGGCGCCGTCTCCCGCAGGCGTCATCTGTGTTTCGTACGTATGAAATCAGGTCCCCGACCCCCTCGTCTGTCTAAAATGGGCATCATTGTGTTTCTGAAGCCTTTAGCCCACTTACAACATCCACGTACTCTGATGGGGAAGAGAAAACAAACAGCCAGGCTGACGTTGAGGAGGTCTGAAACTCCAGCGTGAGAGAAGGGCCACGGGGACGTCAGTAACCGTGGAAACAAGGTGAGCAGGAGGCCTACCTGCAGCCTCTGCATGGCCTCTTCTCTCTCCTTCTCCAGCTCACCCACGTCGGTTTTCTTGCTCTGAAGAGTGTGAATTTCCTGAAAGCACGAGTGTTGTTGAAAAGTCGTGGCGAGCGCAGGTTCGAAGGTCGGGACTCAAACAGGGAGCGTCCAGGCGACCTTCAACACTTTTTAAACCCCTCTGTATTTTCATTATCCCTCTTTTTTACGTTCCAGCTGCAGCGAGACCTGTGTTGAACACATCTTTGTGGTTGTGGGTGAAATGGGTTACCATGGAGACCAGTTCTGGAAGGTTCAACCACGCTGTGATCGGCTCCTACCCTCAGACCCCCCCCAGGGTCCCCGTCACGTGTGTCAACGTTGGTTTGGGAGGGTTGTAAGGAAACAGCGACACGTCGAGTCTTACCTGGTCTTTGGCCTTGAGCAGCGCCTTCAGCTCCTCCACTGACTGACTCAGCTCCTCACCAGTCTCACCAGTGGCAGCGGGGTGCCCCAGTTGAGCCTCCAGCTCCGCCACCTGCGACCGACACACACACACACACACACACGTTTGTTTGGCCCTTTGATTTTGTGATCAGCCAGAGATGTAATGGTGCAGCTGCAGAGCTGATCCTAAATGTTGAAGCTGAGTCGGAGGAGGCACACAACCGTTCCTCCCATGTCAAGAGGGTCAATCATTAATCTGAGGGGTATTCAGACACTGATGACCTGAACAACAGTCACTAATAATATGCTGAAGGGTGTAACGTCTCAATGAGACACACTTATTCATTAAAGGCTAAACCTTACTGGGAGCTTTATTTAACACGTGAATGGACAGTGTGTGATCGCTCCATTCTGGGGAGAATCAGGACGATTAGAATTCTAGTCATGACTTGAATGTTCAGCATTTGTTCTCAAGCATACAGCTTAACAACCTGTAATGTCCAGAAGCGATAAGCAACATTTTTGAGCCCGGCTTCAGCCAGCACAACTCTGACCAAACGCACAGCCCCAGCGCTCGACCTTTGAAAGAGAATCAGAGTTTCTGGTTCATCGCGCGTTAAGGCGGCTTTGAAGAGCGCGGACACCGAGGCTTCAAAGGTGAGGGGTTCGGCTCCCGCCAGGCCCCATTACGGGACACGACAAACAATACCAAGACGTCACAAATACACCAAAATTCCAATTTGGCTGTTTTGGGGGGGGGGGGGGCGGGAAGCATCGGGCTCCACACGGCCTCGGCGAGGTGTGGGGTTGGGATAATCCCCGAGGACCGGGGGCCTTTGTTATTCACGCCGCATCGCCCCCAGGGGCCCGACTGCACCTCTGAAGTCGAGCAGAGCAGCCCCGAGCGGAGCGGGCTCTGTGGTCCTTATCGGCATGGACGGGCCCCCCCCACCCACCCCCGCAAACAAACGGAACCGCTACACAGATTCTGGATGCCAAATCAAAGTCACGGCCACATTTCAAGCGGCGGCTACTGCAGCGACCGTCGCCAGAAGATAAAATGGCTGCAGTCTAAAAATAAATGCAACAGTGGCGGCGCAAAATAAACCTGGAATTAACAGCAAGGCGGATGACGCCACGGACGCGATGGGGGAGAAGACGCTGGCCGCGGCACCGTGATTTATGGCCTCCCTCTAAGTGGGACAGAAAGAGCGCTGCGTAGGGTTGTCCGGTCCCAAAAAGGGGGTCAACAGAACCACACATCACCCCCCACATCCCTTTTCTGAAGCCCAGGAGGCCTGCTCCACTTCCAGCCACCTGGTTGACTTTCCTGCAAATGTGTGTGTCTGTATGCATGTGTGTGTGTGTGTGTCTGTATGCGTGTGCGTGTGTGTGTGTATGCGCGCGTGTGTGTGTGTGTGGGGGGGGGGGCTTTGGCTCATTTAAAAAAGATGGATGAGTCCACAATACAGGCTAAAAATAAAGACATAAATACAATAGTCAGGTGGTCTCTGCAGGCTGGAGTCATTCAGACACGCTGACGAAGACGTCTTGATCAGTCTGACCAACGTCGGCAAATATCAGAGGGAGGAGGAGGATGAGGGGGTGATGATGGAGGAAGAGGAGAAAGAGGAGTATTAAGAGGAGGAGGAGGGGATGATGGAGGAAGAGGAGGAGAAGGAGGAGGAAGAGATGATGATGATGATGGAGGAAGAGGGAAAGCAGAGTGATAAATGTGTCTGCAGTTTCAGGGGGATCTGCATGGTGGTGTGTATGTGTGTGCGCGTATGTGTGTTTGTGTGTGTGTGTGGTATCTCAACAACAACGGTTCTCTCCGCCCCTTGGCGAGCTCGCCGGGCGCTCACGTGCCGCTCGCTGGAGGACAACCCCGCTGACAGGAAGTGGAGATCACGCGCTGCAGCCCCGATGCGAGCGCGCTCGGGCCGACGCGGTCAAGGCGCCGCGCTCGCCAACGCGTCAGTCCAGATTAAGCGGCGTTGCCTTGCTGCGGCCCGGCCTCCTGGAATTCTCTAACAAACCAGCGATAATTGCTTCTCGGGCTAAGCTCTGATGTTTGCCAGACGGACGCGAGTGTCGAACGTGTCTGGGACTGTTCGACCGTTGTCCTCGAAGAGTCCTCAAACACACAGATGAACGCCCGTCGGGAGCGCGCCCTCGCGCCCGCAGGGTCACTCACGGCCACTTTATAGGGAGGTTTATATTACGCAACAAAACAACCGTGTTTATCAGGCACATGTGCCACTCGACACACCCCAGGACAAACTGATAACCCTCAGATAAGACAGGGCTCCTGGCGCGACAACACGAGCGTTAAATAGTTGCAGAGTTTCCCCGAGAAGGTTTGAGGGTCTCGATGCCTCCCCGACGGCTCGCTGGTCGGGGCGCGTATGTCACCTGGTCTCTGAGGCGGTCGGTCTCCTCTTGGTATTCAGCCAGCTGCTTCTTCCACTGCTCCACGCTGCTGTTGGCCTCCTGCAGCGCCGCCACCAGCTTGGCGTTGCTGTCCTGCAAGGTGAAGAGCTCAGCCTCCAGGTTCATCTCACACATGGACCTGGCGACGGGACAGGAGGAGGCAGAACGTTCAGAGCCTCCGCCGTGACTCACCATAGCAACGGGGGGGAAATAAGCCCCTTTATGCAATCGCTGGAAAAGTTCTCAAGATAATCACACATGAAGCGTCACAGCACGAGCAATTTTCTGCTCCTCAGATGGAATCTGGGCGTTCAATGCAGGACAATTATGGGCTTTTAGTGCCGCAAAAACAACTGTATTGTTTCCATCCAGACACGCTTCTTCTTACATGATTAACCGCTGAGCTGTTAAAATGCTACAGAACGTAAGATTACGGAAACATTCCACTTTCAGCACTGCGGCCACTCCATTCCTATTTCCTGAGTGCTGTTAAAGGAAGTGGTGAACTCGACCCCGTCCCAGTTTCTCTGAAACTCAAATGTTAAGCACACGCTACCGGAATACACCCGTACGGTCTGAACACTGTCCTCTTGTTTTTGTGGGTTATCTTGATCACGCGTGGGGGCTCCTGAAAACCTTCTGTTTTTGCTCAGGTGGAAAACCGAAGCAACTGCAGATGTTTGCGCCGCCGAAGGCAACGACGCCGTCTGCAGCATTTGTTGAGCCGAGCAGGATTCATCACTCGCTGATGCTGTTGCGTGCTGCTCCGCCGGGCCGTCCGCGCGCCTCCATCCGTCAGCCCGGCTGTCAAAATCCAGACAGAGCAAATATGCAGAGATCCAGGACCCCCGATGGGGGGGGTCCACCCGGGCGATACCGACGCAGCCCGCCTCCCAGCGACCTCTCCGAGGTCACTTTGAGACCGAAAAGCGGGCAGTGGCGGTGGCCAGCCCCAGATGAGCCACGCTCAGGCGGGGGCACGAGGGGGCCCCCGCTGGCCCCCCGCTGACCTCACAGGAGAGTCACGGGGGCTCCAGATGGAGGTAAACTGGCTTTTCCAGGTCAGATGTCGCCCCTATTTGTGCTGACCCGCTGGAAAGCTCTGCCCCTCGCTAAATGAGGACAGCGCCTTCATGTAAGGCAGCGGAGGTCACGCCTCAGTGTGGCTTATAGTGATCCAATTTTTAAAAAAAACCCAGCCACAAACTGGTTTCGCACGTCTGCACCTGCAAACGAGGGAAAAAGCAGAACTCTGCCACCATTTATTACCCAAGCCCGAGGAGTTCTGCCCTTTGCAAACACCATTTCACATCACAAACATTTATTTTTACCCTTCAGACAGCATCTTTTTGACCCTCTCCTTCTCCACCGTCAGCTCCACTTCCGCGCTCTTGCTGCGAAACAGCTTTTCCTCGCCGGGCCCATTGACCGTGAGCAGGGGAGAGTAGCGATCTTCTGACTCCTGCACCAGCACACAGGACAAAGACAAATGAGACGGGAGCGCCGCTGGAGAGCCGAGGAAAATCAGCCGGGTTTTTTTTATCAGTCGACGGGCTTATTCTGCAGGCTACGTTAATAAGATTTAAGGTTCGGGTCGGGGGGACGCGGCTCAACGGTATCGGTGCCTGATACGTCCCATCTGGGCCCCTGTGGTAGACACAGCCGCGCGTGAAGCAGCTTCGCCGCTGACAGACTGAAGAGCAGCTCCAAAAGTTCATCTCGTCTTAAAAGAACCCACACAGGCCGGTAAACAACGCCAGCGAGCCGAGTCCAATATCGTCGCTCCCTTTTCGGGAAAATGCACCTGCCTCATTAGCTCATAGTATTAATGAAGCGCTTACACACACGGGGGGGGGCGACATTACATAAAGAGGTATTTATTTTCCCCTAATGTTCAGAAAGAGAGCCTAAATCTGAAAAAGCAAGTGGCTGGACTCCAGCTTGGCACAGTCACGCCTTAACAATCTGCTCTGATCTGTTTTCCCGTCCTGCTGCCCAGTTCAAGCCTCTTTTCACACTGGTTTGGGAACAATTTTCTCCACGTTCGAGGTCGCAGGTTAAGAGGGAGCAGCGTGCAGATGGATTAGCTCAGGTGCATTTCTGCCTCCTCCCGCTGTCAGTTTTTATCTAAAGCTTGAACCCCAGCACCTCCCTGAACCCCCCCAAACCCAGCACTTACTGTGGAAGGAGGCCTGTATTATTAATCGGGAGGCCCGAGTACAGTTTACTGTGTACAGTTCAGAAAGGGGAATAAATGAAAGAATCCAGAGGAGGAGGGCTGAGAAGTGGAAAAACAAGTGAGCGAAGACATCTCCAGCCCCAAAGCCAATGGATCGGCTGTGCGTACGCGTGAATAATTCATGCTGTACATCATGTTTAAATCATAAACGGGATTGTGGATTTACACGAGCTTTTCTGCTTGTAGCTGGCTAACGGGCCGAGTGGAAACGTTCACGGAAACAATCAAGATTCAGAAAACGAAGAATTCAAAGCACCGATACAGCGTTTCTGCAATCAAACTGGGGAAACTTCATCAAGTCAGTGAATAATCTGGAGAAAAATCCACTTTTATGTGAAATCGTGATACGCCGTGTGTTTCCAGGTAGCAGCAAAATGTACAGTTTGTTTGCCGGTGTTGTTGTTGCCGCAGTCACCGAAGCTCCTGCCCATTTGTGGCTGCGCCGTGGAGCTAAATTTACTCTGAAGTCAACTTTTATCAGACTCCAGATTAATTATTGAGCACGATAGACGGCGGGATAGAGGGATGCTCGACTATGAACGCAGGCAAATAAAGTAAGAGGTTGTCTTCTTTTATTTTATGAGCTGCAGAGTGTGTTTTCACGCACCTGGGAGAGCTGGGAGTTGAAACGGTTCCAAGGCGGGCCGCGTTGAGGCAAACAAGGAGAAACAGAAAAAACACGGAAACAGGAAAACGTTAGTGCATTCAAAGTGCATCCACACTAAATCAGTCACTAATCAGCCTTCCATCCAGCGCTCCTCTCATGAAAGTCTCCTTTGTAATCTATTACACACGCTTTAAATATTAAAGGCCTCTCCTGAGAGCTTCTATCCTAACATCTTTGCACCACTGTTCCTCTTAAGTACATCTACACTCTTTACTTATTTACCCCCTTGATTTGGTTCAAGACGCTCCCGTTCCCTACACCGTGTCTTTCAATGAGACCACAAACCTCAACAACGGTTCACGCATCCCTGCGTTTGGAGTACATGTTTCGGGTTTCCCCTGATGTCATTTTCCTTCTGGCTGAACCCACAAGTCCCACAAAGCAAACTCTTTCTTTTTAGCCGCTTTATTTTTGCCACACCGCTGCTCCGTCTGCCTCTGCATAGATACCGCGCACGGGAGGAGGCTGTGCAGGAGAATAAAAGCTCCAACCGGCAGACGCAAACAAATGACAGCTGTTACCTGTCAGAAAGCCGCGTCTGGATCCCGCTGCTGATTTATGGTCAGCTGTAATTTCAGCCTCACTCCTCTGACTCCTTTTCCCCACTCCTATCAGCTCACGGGTGTTTTCCTTCGCGCTGAATCTCGACCAACAACCACGACGTCCGAGAAGCTCTTTGACGTGCAACTGAAAGGCCTTGTCCCGCTGTCCGAGTGGACCCGAGTGGACCCGAGTGGACCCGAGTGGATCTCCCGTACGGCAGATCCAGGACGGGTCACATCTGTCCGATTCAGGTCTCCATTTCCCTCTTTTAAGTTAAGGCTATTTGTTAAAGCTGCACAAACACGTGGCGTCATTCCCAGCCCTGCACGAGAGCCAAATCCCTCAAATGGAGCGCCGGCTCAAAAAAATACACCAATGTTGTTTTATAAAAGTGGTTTTACGGCGTAAGGGAACTTCTCAGCGCTTCCTCGTGCCTTTCTGCCTCGCCGCCCCCCCCGCCCCCCCGCCCGGTACTCTGAGCTCTGCAAACACGGCGGGGACGCGGAAGCTTCGCCAGGTCCCCAGCGGGGCAGAATGAGGGCTCCGCACCGCCAGCGCGGCTTACTGGGCAGCAGAAGCTGATGCAGAGCCCCTACGACGCTCGGGGGGGACGCAAAGTCGAGAGTGTCGGGACGCGTCAGCTTTAATAGAACGACCAGCGGAGTCGGCGAGCCGCTAAATAGACGAGAAGCACTCCACAGATGGAGCAGGTAAAAGCCTTAATGGGGCCCTCGTCCATTAAACGATACAGTGAACTCTCTCTGCTCGTTTCCGCCCGACACAGCAGCGCAGTGAGGCGAACCGCTGCACACGCCACCTCAGCCTGACACCAGGATCGACGGCGGCGCTCGGGTGACCTTGAAGCCCCCACCCAGATGTTGCGGGTCACCGCGCTCGGGGGGGAGGGGGGGGGGAGGCTCGATGCTGCTGCGTGGGCTGCAGGAGCGCCGGCGCCTGCAGAGCGCTTGCATGTGTACTTTCTTCAATCCGGTTGTGTCCAACAGTTGGCCAGTTACCACGGTTACGGGCAGGCGAGAGACTCGGGAAGTCGGGCCAATCGTTACGCCGTGTTTAAGGACGTGTGTCCGGCCCGTCCCTTACGCGGTCTCCCGACGTCTTCGGCTCCACCGCTCGGATTAGAGTCGGGATTATGAGTCGATACTTTGGAGCGGACAGTTTGGACTTATCGCACTGCGACCAATTCTGCCTTTTTATGCATCTGTAAACTGTATTTAAAAGCCTCTTTTAATGGGTTTGCTCTTTGTATTTAAAGCTGTTCTTGTATTTTATTGTGTCAACGCTGCTGCTGCTGCACTGTGATTTCCCAGTTTGGGATCAATAATAAAGTATTTCTATATTTACTCTATTCAAGGCTGTTGTATTTTATTCTATTCTAGTTTAATCTGCTCTGTTCTAATCTGATCTGAACTTGTCTGAGGAACTTTCCCTGAGCCACCTGGGATCGGCTCCCATCTGAGATCTTGTCGCTGCGCGTTTTAACTCGCAGCTCCGAACGTGACTTTAAATTCTTTTTTGCGTTGTTTTTGCTTCTTTTCCTTGGTGCACGTGATGCACAAAGGAAAGTGCCTGAGAGCCTGACCTGGATTTTAATCCCTCTCTTCCTTCTCCGGCAGGCAGGGCGAACCCGCGGCTCTTATCTGGGTGCTCCCAGACCCGATGCCGGGGTCTCCAGATCGATCGTGAGAACCGGGGAAACAAACACACATGATTTGCTAATCCTGGCCCCGGCCCAACCGCCCCAAGCCTCCACAAAAGTTCCCGTGACATCGATTCCCCGCCGCTGCCAAGCCCGCTGAAACCGCCGCCTCTCCCCGTGAAGCCGCTCGCTCTGGCAGGGGAAGAGCTGCCCATTGTCCCTTCAGCAGCAGCCAGATTCTCCTCAATTATAAATGATTCACCCCCCCCCCCTCCATTCTCCAGACCCCTCATTCTTCTTTCTTTCACTCCCTATCACGGCTGGCCCTCCAAACACCTTCAGCTGGCTGCTTCTCTGCTTTCCATCTCCATTTGTCATGCCTGAAACCTTTTAATGGAGTTAACCGATGGGGGAATAATGGAGCGCGCAGATGGGATCTGTCTAATCTCCAGAGAATCTGCATGTGGTTAAAATAGAAGCAACGGCGTACAGGTTGTTGGGGTTTCGCCGCCGGTCTTCGAGATCACGGCGTCAACGGTATTAATCACGATCCCACTTCCAGGAGTTTAAAGAGCCGATAAAGTGATAAATCGGCATCCAGGGCTGAAGCTCATTTGGAACTCGGAGGGTCAAACCACGAAGAAACCTTGACTGAGATGCAGATCAGACGTGGATTCGTTTGCAGGGCTATTCCGATCCTAAACTCCCCCTGGACGGTTTCCAGCACTTTGACGTTTGAAATTTTAATGGGAGTGTTTCTCCAGACAGGGAGAAGCTTTCACGAGGCGGAGCGACCGCCGTGCTGGAATATCGCCGACAAACTGACTCTCTCTGTTCGTTCACCGGTTTGCATAACGAGGCGTTTAGAGCGGGCGCTTACCTCTGGTGCCGCGATGCTGAGGGCGGGGTTGGCCAGCTCGAACCGCTCCTGAGACTTCTCTCGTGCCAGGCGAGCCGCCTCCCTCAGCTCCTTGAACTGGTCCGCAAACTGAGGGGACGGGAACAGAGAGGGTTACGCCCCCCCCTCAGACCCGGGCCGTGAGTCGAGGTGGGCATGGGGGGGGGGGGTACCTGCTGCAGCTGCTGCTCCGTGGAGAAGCCCAGCCCGTACACGGTGTTGGCCCGGCTGTCGGCCCACTGCCCGAACTTCTGGGAGGTTTTGGTGAAGGTCATGTTGGGGGTGATGGTGCTGTTGATGATGGCCTGGACGCGACGGCGGCGGCGGGGGGGAGACAAGAAGAACCGTCAGGGGACGGGGGACGCTGCCTCCGACCCCTGACCGGGTACGCACCTTCGTGCCCCCCACGCTGATGATCCGGTAGACGTTGCGGCCCGCATCGTAGAAGAAGGAGACGGTGACGGCGTGCTTGCTGGCCGGGAGCCAGTTGCGTTTGGTGGCCGGGTCGATCTGGAAGACGTGAGCTCTGGCGCTGAAGATGGGCTGCTCCCTTTGAGACACAGAGGGGGGGGGGGGGCGTCCCCGCCGTCATTCCATAACTCCCCAGATTAAGCGGCCACAATCAGCAAAACGACAAAAAACCGCACAGACGAGCGGACGACACAGCAGCTGTAAATATGATAAACGCGTTTAATCCAAAGTGTTGACCTTTAGAATAAGCCCCCCATCGGAGAATTAACATTTAATAAATTACAGTCGTGCTCTTTGAAATGCCCCCAACAGTCATCAGATTAGACGCGGAAGTCGGGAAACAGAAATTAACGGGCAAACGAACACCAACGGAAGCGGAAAAAAGCGGGATTTGACAAGATTATGCGCGTTTCAGATTATAATCTGCAGCATACATCAGGAAATACACGAATATTCCCAATAAGTGAATGATTCTGTGGGAGCCCGAGGTCCTGAAGCGGGTCAGAAAGAAGCCGACTGCGGTGTGATGCAACATTGGCGCTGTCATCGGCCCATCCGAAGCTTGGATTAAAGAATCGTTTTTTAAAAAAAACCTACACGCCCGCACCGTGACCGTCGAGATTACGACCAAAAGAAGATCGGATGACCCAATACCCCAAACGGGAATAACTCTGCTGTTAATAACATCAATGGGTCCACTTCATCCGCCCAAGCCTGTTTGTTCGTGGCGCGGGGGTCGGGGGGCACCGGCGACGTCCTCGAGCTGGGCTTCGTCTGAGAGGGCGTCGCCGACGGGAAGCGCGGAGTCGCGGTAGATCTGAGGAGCCGCACAAACAACAGCCGAGCGTTCCCTCCCGCCCTCGGGGCCGACTCGACCGCTCGCCTCAGATGTGGCAGGCGGACAAAGGGCTCCCACGTGGGCGAACCCCCGTAGCGTTCGCTGTGATCGCGCCCGTCAAAAGACCAAGAGATATTTGGCGAATTACAAAAGACGCGAGCGCCTCGCGTTACAGGAGGAGCGAACGTTTGGCAGATGTTTGTACTTATCAAAGCCCAAAAGCTTTAATCCGCGTCATTAAAACCCTAAAAATTTCGTTTTTTTTTTTTGTTTTAATCCGTTTGAGTGCACATTGTCAACCCCGCCGACCCGTCCAGGCCGGCGTGGCGTGATGAGGCTTTAGGCGCTGCTGATTAGCTCCCAGCCAGTCTCAATTTCCCGTCCCGCTCCCTTTGAAGGGGCCGCGGCGGCGCCCCCCCCCCCCGTGGACGGGAGCAGATCCTGGGGTGATGAAACGCTTCGCGCGCGCTTTGGCGGATCCGCGCGACATCACAGGACTAATGGGGTTTGCAAAATGCTGCTGCGCGCAATGAGCCCCCCCCCCCGTCAGTCAATTACACATTTGCAGTAATTAGGGTACGAGGTTCGCCGAGGAGGCCCCGCCTGCCTCCTCCACGCGCGCAGAAGAAGAAGAAACAGCCATTTATATGGGTCGGCCTCAAGTACACGAAGCATTGTTCCCACTGGGTTTGATAGGAATAGCCTCACATTTGCATACGCACAACAGCTCTTACTGTTCGGAACGACGACGCAAGCGAGGAATTCGGGGCGAGGAAAGGCAGGGGGAGAGTAAAAAATCTCCCTCTGTCAATCCTGGACACGACGGTGCGCTCACACGTTCACGTCGTGTCCCGTCACGTTTTACGATCGGGTCAGATTAGATCAGATTAGCCCGCCGCGACTGTCTGACTGACAGCGGTGGATGTGGGTGAGCCGAAGAGTTCATTTTCGCCCGTTTGTCGCGGTGATATAAATCACATCTGCAGTCGCCCGCGGACGCGATCGATTCAATCTGAACCGAAGTCGAGACACCAGCGCGGCGAATAGCCGTCTGTCCGTTAATCTGTGAATCGAATACCGTATTTTCTGGAGTATAAGTCGCAGGTTTTTCATCGTTTGACTGATCCTGTAAGTTACACTCAGGTGTATCTTAGATACCGAAACATATCGAATCTAAGAGTTGTTCAGGACATCGAGGATGAAGGATTCGGGTCTCGGCGAAGGGATGGAGATCGGGATCTAGGTGAGCTGTGCGTGTACGGAAACACGCGCTGGAGCGACCTGTAGTCCAGAAAATACGGTAAGCAGGGTCCCCGTTGTCGTTAATCATCTGTTGGTCTACGAAGCGCCAGGAGGGGAGAGCGCCACGTCGGCGGGCTCTTGGGATCGCCGTCACCAGAACCTCTCACGCCACGCACACGCCACGCACACGCACCATCTCGGCCTGACTTCAAAGTCAACACACACACACACACACACACACACAGATCTCCCACGGCGTCTGTCAGGACTTCATATCCTCTGCTTAATGAAAATTGATTCCTGATTACTCATCAGCTCCCGGCGGAGCGCAGAGATTCGCCCCCCCCCCCCCCGTCAGGTTCAGTCGGATTTCCCCCGACGAGGAGACGTCGGGCTAATCAGCTCAGAGCAGACGTCCCTTTACCGCCGGGAGCGAGTACAACCAGCCGAGGTAGAAAAAACCCTCTCAGGTCTGAACTGCTGCTGCAGCAGGCCTGTCTGTCACACACACACACATACACACACACACACACACACACACACACACACACACACACGTGTGAGACGCCTTGAGGTTAATTTGATGCGCGGGACGCAGGCGGACACGGCCGACCGTCTGGTTAACGCCGGGGCCGAGTCTGTCGCTCTGCGGATCTGCAGAAGACGACTGCGATTGGCTCCGAGGCGCAGCAGCCATGCAGGGCGCGCGCGCACACACACACACACACACACACACACACACACACACACACACACACACCTATCTGGAGTTGATTCAAGGCTGTTGAGCCTTCAGAATTCTAATCATCATTTGAGCCTCCTTTCACTCACCCCCCCCCCACTGAGAGCCCGGGGCTGGGGGGGGCATCAGGATCAGTTATAGTTAATCTATATAAACACATCCGCCCCCCCCAGCGCCCCCCCCCCCCTGCCCCCCCCCACACACACACACACACACACACAGTATTCAGGTTGCGGCGTGGAAGGGAAAGAGGTCAGCGTGGCCGCGAGGTTGCGAGGCGCGGGGGGGGCCGAGGTCGGGCGACGCATCCCGACCGCTCCGGTTCTTCCCCGCGGGCGGACGCTGGAAACACGACCCCCCGCCTCCAGAGCCAAGACGCACGCCGGCAAACAGCCGCGGTCGTCCTGACGACGCCGAAGTCGTGTAGCTGCCGCAGGAGCGGGGGGCCGTAAACGAAACCCTCGAGCGGACGCGCCGATAACGAGACGCCCGAGGTTCCCGAAGTGAAGCTCTGACGCTCCTGACCGGATACACACACACACACTCACACTCACTCACACACACACACACACACACACACTCTCACACACACACTCACTCTCTCACTCTCACACACACTCTCACACACACTCTCACTCTCACACACACACTCTCACACACACACTCTCTCACACACACACACACTCTCTCACACACACATTCACACACACACACACACTCTCACACACACACCCACACACACACTCACACACACCCACTCACACACACACACACACTCACACACACACTCTCACACACACACTCTCTCACACACACACACACACACTCTCTCACACACACACCTCTCACACACACACTCACACACACACACCCGACTTGGTTCTGGTTCTGGGAACCTTCCCAGGTGGAGGCTCAGAACCAGCCCGAGGTTTCCCGCTTGGTTCCCCCTCACGTGGGTTCCGTCAACATCGGTCGGCGATTCCGCCCGACCTGCTCGGATCGCCCGGATCCAGGAGCGACTGTCGAGCGCGTCCTGGGAGACGGCGCCAGCTGAGCGCCGCGTTTCGCCATCTGCGCCCCCGCTGGGCGCCCGAGCCCCGGGGGAGCCCGCGGGGCGGCGGGAGCGACTCCATTCGCCTGCGTCACTTCCTGCTAAAAACGCCGCCCCGTGAGTCACCGCTGCCCGGCAACCGCGATCATCTGTTGGCGAATGCTCCTCTGGGCTCGTTTCTCCTTTCGGGCTCCACTTCCTCCGACCTCGGAGCGCCGGGGCGGACGGCAGCGAGCTGCAGCTTCTTGGAGGGACAGGACAAACATGCGGGGGGCAACAGATGCACAGGGGCGATGCGACACACAAGTTTATGAGTGTGTGTGTGTGTGGAGTGTGTGTGTGCATGTGCCCATGTGTGTGTATGTGTGGAGTGTGTGTGTGCATGTGCCCATGTGTGTGTATGTGTGGATGTGCCCATGTGTGTGCATGTGTGGAGTGTGCCCAGGTGTGTGTCTATTGTGTGTGTATGTGTGCAGTGTGTGTGTGCCCAGGTGTGTGTAGTGTGCGTCTGTGTGGAGTGTGTGTGTGCCCAGGTGTGTGTCTATTGTGTGTGTATGTGTGCAGTGTGTGTGTGCCCAGGTGTGTGTAGTGTGCGTCTGTGTGGAGTGTGTGTGTGTGCCCAGGTGTGTGTGTATTGCGTGTGTGTATGTGTGGAGTGTGTGTGTGCCCAGGTGTGTGTAGTGTGCGTCTGTGTGGAGTGTGTGTGTGTGTGCCCAGGTGTGTGTCTGTGTGGAGTGTGTGTGCGTGTGCCCAGGTGTGTGTGTGTATTGTGTGTGTATGTGTGGAGTGTGTGTGTGTGCCCAGGTGTGTGTGTATTGTGTGTGTATGTGTGGAGTGTGTGTGTGTGCCCAGGTGTGTGTGTGTTGTGTGTGTATGTGTGGAGTGTGTGTGCGTGTGCCCAGGTGTGTGTGTATTGTGTGTGTATGTGTGGAGTGTGTGTGTGCGTGTGCCCAGGTGTGTGTGTATTGTGTGTGTATGTGTGGAATGTGTGCATGTGCCCAGGTGTGTGTGTATTGTGTGTGTATGTGTGGAGTGTGTGTGTGTGTGTGTGTGTAGTGTTTTCTCTACCCTGGAACTGAAGGTCACAGCAGAAGCTGATATTTCACACCGTTATTCGGGGGGGTGACGGTGAAACGAAGCCCAAAGGAGCGAGTTCGCTAGGGAGTCGCGTCCGCGCGAACGCGACTCCCGAGCGAACGCCGGTAGATTTCCATTTCCGGCGTGCGTTCGGGGCGAACGGGGGGGCGAACGAGGGGGGGGCTGAAGTTGATCCGACCTCACGACCGTCCCGACGACTGAGAGAGTTGACAGGACGAGGAGGGAGGGGGGGACCACGAGCACGCCACCGACACACCACAGATGACGAAGACAACTTTCAGAAGAGCCCCCCCCTCACACACACACACACACACACACACACACACACACACACACACACATGCACGTGCTGGTACCTCTCTCGATGCGGTGGGAACATGTCACGGCCGCTGGGGCGCTCCGCTGCAGCGTGAGGAGAGGAGACAGGGTCCGGGTTACACAGCCAGCAAACCTCCGCCCGTCGCCCCCCCCGCCCCCCAACGCCAACGCCACCGCCACCGCCATCGCCGCCGCCGTCGTCTGACACGCAGCGGGATGCAGGACGAGCGGAGGCTGTTGCTATGGCAGCCGGCCGTCCCCAGACCGCGGACGGAGGCGCTCGAGTCGGGCTGGAAGGCGACTCCGTCCAGGCGGGGGGGGACGGGGGGGGCTTGCAGGACCGACGCCGACCGCAGGCGCCTGAACGCACCGCCTTGGTCCTGGGAGGGTTATTATGGGCTGTCCTGGTCTCCGGGACAACTTTTTCCATCTCCTGTGGACCTCCAGAGTCGGGTCAGGCGGGGGGGGGCGGAGGGGGGGTTAATGGAACAAAGCCTTCATGGAAAATGACTTAAAACCCCGAGTTCAGACCTCCGTGTCGAGGGTGCACCCATTAAGCGCGCGCACGCGCACGCACGCCCCCGTGAACGCGACCCCCCCCCCCAATCCGATTGAACTAATCGGATCAGAACCGACGCAAACTTCACTTTCGTCGGGACGGACCGCTTCCACCCGGGGGTGGAGGGTGAGGGGGGGGGGCAGGCCGCCCAACTTACCCCATGCTCCGAGGCTCCGGACGCCGCCTTCCTCCACTTTTGCCCGCTCTTCGTCCCCGGAGGAGCAGAACCGACCGACGGGACTTTTCTCCCGAACCGCCCGCTCCGAGTGCTCCCGCCCGCCCTCCTTTGTCCCGCCCTCGTCCGGGGGGGGGGCGCTGGTCCGAGCCGGGGCGGGCTGAGGGTCCCGTGTGCGGCCGGGCCCGGTGCTGCGGAGCGGCGCGACGTCGAGCGGAGCCCCGAGCGGAGTGTTCGGCGGGCCGGGGGTCCTCCGGGACTCCCCCCGCCCCTCACCCCCGCTCCGCCGCCCCCTGGCGGCCGCGGCCGGAACCGCAGCCTCGGCTCCACAGTCGGGGCCGCAGAGCCCGAAATGTGTCCGGTTCGGGGCGGATTTAATCGACTTTTAACCTCCGCTTGGTGCGTCTACGTGTGTTTGCTCGATTATAATCGTTTTTCAGTGTTTATGCTGCTCTTAAATTAGTTAAGAAGCCCGTATTTTCACATTTTAATGGTCATTTGCAAATGTTCCAAACTAAACTTCCTTATTTAGCCTCTGTGGTTTACATTTTTTACACTGTTTTCCCGTTTAAAGTCAAGATCAACGTGGTTGTTTCTTTTGTCTGAATTACTGCACGTTAACTTTTTGAATAATAAATGCAATCATCACTATTTCATGCAGCGACTGATCATCTCGCTGCCGTTATTCCAAGGGTCTCTTTATTTGAAATATTAAAGCTTCAGTGAAAGGAAACGAGAATGCATTTGGGTTAAGAAGCATGAAATATTTGCAGAGCAAATGCTGGAAAATGCTCGAGGTAAAAAAAAAAAAAAAAACAACAAAAAGCTGCCAGCTGTGGTGGAATTCATGGCTGATGAATTTGATGTTTCATTTCACCTTTCACACGAGGGCTGGTCTGGGTTTGTCGCACACTTTAACGAAATCATTCGTTTCCCTGATTGTTGCTCGGAAGGGGGGGAGGCAAATGTGGGTGGAAGGCAAATGTGGGGGAAGAGCATCGAGGGCAGCGCCTGTGCGTTGATGTCGCTGCTCAGTGGCCTGTTACAGCCGCGCAGATGACTGATTCTCTGTGCTGCGGGGAGGCGGCGAGGAGCTGCGAGGCCCCGCCGCGCATGCAGAGAGCCCCTTTGTTCATTAGAGAGACGCTTCTCGGGTCAGGTCCGAGGCGGTCTGCAGCACAGCTGGAGCCCTAGGCCTCAACCCCGTAATCACGCCTGGCAGCCAAGTGTGCTCTCAGATGGGATTTCACACTTAAGGTTTCTCCCGCTCTGCCATCCAGCCGGGCCCGATCCAGCGGCGCTGTCTCGTTGCTGGTACCGGCGAGGGTGGGGGACCTGAAAACACCACCCACACCAGCAAAACAGCCAGAGCCGTGTCACCACCACCACCACCACCACCACCGGTGGAGCTGGCACACGTGTCTGCTGGGGGCAAAGACAACGAGCTCCAGACCAAACCACGGGGGTGAGCGTGGTTCGAGGAGCGGGTGCTGAGGGCTGGACCTGTGGGAGGCTCGGGCAGAAACCGCGTCTTTGTCCAAAGAAGCAGGAGGAGATGCTCAAACATGTCCTCGCATATCTCCAGCTTCAAAGCTGTCATGTCCTAAAAGAATCATTCGAAACGATGCGTTGGCATTCGGGTTTGGTCCCGTCCCGACGGGCACATTTGGCCAAAAAAATTAACGTTGCACACAAATGTGTTTTACGTGTTTGAAGGAGTAGAATTAAAAGCTGGAAGAGCCACCAGCCTTAAAACAACTAGAAGTAATAAATAAACAAACAAATGCGGATTTTATGGTTTAATTAATGACTCGAGCAGCTGTTCGGTTTTAATATTGGCATTAATATTATAATTTGTGGTGATTAAGGGTGGTGGGCCGCGTGTGCAGTACCCCGCCTGACCAGCGGGGGCAGCACGGCGGCGATCTGACGGTCGCTTGGTCACACGAAGAAGAAGAAGACGGACATTACGCAATCAACCCGAGACGACCGAGCTCCCCACGAGGATGTCAAGATACGCGATAAAAAGGGCCTTTTGGTGACTTCTCCCCGGTATTAAAACGTACACCTAAGTCGTCGTTCAGCCCAGGAGACGGAGGCATCTGAAATGGCGGACTTTTCGTCGCTGGGGCTGTCGGAGTGGCTGGCGAAACAGTGTAAACAGCTGGGGATGCAGAAGCCCACCGCTGTCCAGCAGAACTGCGTCCCCCCCATCCTCCAAGGTGAGCTCCTGCAGGCCCCAGGGGGCCCCGTGTGTGGCCCCAGACTCATGCTGTCGCCCCCCCAGGTCGCGACTGTCTGGGCTGTGCTCGCACTGGAAGTGGGAAGACGGCCGCGTTCGTGCTGCCGGTGCTGCAGAAGCTCTCCGAGGACCCCTACGGGATATTCTGCCTGGTCCTCACCCCCACCAGGTCAGTAATGTGTCCCTGGAGCAGGGGTCCCCAATCCATTGGTACCGGGCCGCCAAGAAACAAGTGGTATTTGTTACCGGAACGGTCTTTTATTTTGAAAAATGACCGTATCCTCTCGGTTACATCTCGGTCACTTGAGCGATCAAAATGAGCAAAAAATAGACTTTTTTTTTTCCTTTTCGAAGGGGAAAAGGCCCAGATTTAGATTCAGATTTCCAATATAAACAAAGGGGACCACTGCCCTGGAGGGCACGGGCCGAGTTCTGCCGGCCACCCTCGTCACTGTCGTGATCATCGTGAGTCTGAAGGTGTGTGATGTCCGTACCTGACTGTGTGTGGCTCTCAGGGAACTGGCCTACCAGATCGCAGAGCAGTTCCGCGTCCTGGGGAAGCCCCTGGGGCTCAGGGATTGCATCGTCGTCGGCGGGATGGGTGAGGCGGCGGTGGCGGGGCGTGGGGCGTCCCCCGGCCCGGCCCCGGCGCTGACCCCGCCCGCTGTGCTTCGTCCCCCAGACATGGTGAGCCAGGCCCTGGAGCTGGCCAACCAGCCCCACGTGGTGGTGGCCACCCCGGGCCGTCTGGCCGACCACGTCCGCAGCTCCAGCACCTTCAGCGTGAGCAGGATCCGGTTCCTGGTGAGGTCGCCGGCGCGTCGGGCCTGAGCCCCCGGACCGGGTCTCAGCGTGTGTGTGTGTGTGTGTGCGCGTGTGTGTGTGTGTGTGTCAGATCATGGACGAGGCGGACCGGCTGCTGGAACAAGGCTGCACGGACTTCACCAAAGACCTGGAGACGATCATGGCGGCGCTGCCGGCCAAGAGGCAGACGCTGCTCTTCAGCGCCACCCTCACCGACACGCTGCAGGAGCTCAAGAGCATCGCCATGAACGAGCCCTTCTTCTGGGAGAGCCAGTCAGAGTGAGGAGAGTCGCCCAAACCGTATCAGATTGCGTTTGTCGGGCGGGCCGGAATGGCCGGGGTAGTCGGCGTAGTCGCCCGCGAAGGCGGCGGTTCTCTGGTGACGCCCGAACGTCTCTGCGCGAACGTAGGACCCGGACGGTGGACGAGCTGGACCAGAGGTACATCCTGACGCCCGAGAAGGTGAAGGACGCCTACCTGGTCCACCTGATACAGACCTTCACGGACCAGCACGACGACTGGTCCGTCATCGTTTTCACCAACACCTGCAAGTGAGGAGCGCCGCCGCGGCCCGGGGCCCCGCCGCGGCGGGCTTGGCGACTCACCCCCAGACTCTGTCGAACCCTCGCAGGAGCTGCCAGGTCCTCACGATGATGCTGCAGAAGTTCGACTTCCCGACCATCTCCCTGCACTCCATGATGAAGCAGGTGAGGCCGCCGGGCGACGCCGCCGCGTCCGACCGGCGTGCGTGTGTGTGTGTGTGTGTGTTTGGACGCGGAGAGGGACAATGAGAGGACGCGCCGTTCGGGGGGTGTGGGGGGGGTTAGGGTGGATTAAACCCGAAGACTTCTCTCCGTCGCCCCCCAGAAACAACGGTTCGCCAACCTCGCCAAGTTCAAGGCCAGCGTCTACAAGATCCTCATCGCAACAGACGTGGCGGCCAGGTGAGCAGCTCGGCGCCCCCCCCGACCCCCCCCTTTAAGAACACCTGGTCTTGTGCCGCCACAGAGGTCTGGATATCCCGACGGTCCAGGTCGTCATCAACCACAACACCCCCGGGCTCCCCAAGATCTACCTCCACAGGGTGGGGCGCACGGCCCGGGCAGGTGGGCGCCTCCGAGTCCTCGTGGGCCCGCGGGGCCCCGTGAGCTAAACCCGCCGGGTTCTCCTTCCTCCGCAGGGAGGAACGGCGTCTCCATCACGCTGGTGACGCAGTACGACATCCACCTGGTCCACGCCATCGAGGAGCAGATCCGTGAGTCTCGCCGGGGGGGCGGGGGCGCCGTCTCCGGAGCGTGACGGTCCCGCTGTCCCTGCAGAGGCCAAGCTGACGGAGTTCCCCGTGGAGGAGAAGGAGGTCCTGAACATCCTCACCCAGGTCAACGTCACCAGGCGGGAGTGTGAAATCGTACGTTTGCCCCTTTTTTTCGACGTCGGTCGGGGAGGCGATGCTCGGTTTGACTCAAGTGTCCCCGTCCCGCAGAGGCTGGAGTCGACCGACTTCGACGAGAAAAAGGAGATCAACAAGAGGAAGCAGCTGATCTTGGAGGGGAAGGTAAGCGCCCCGCTCTTCTCATTCCGCCTTCATCTCCCAAAGCTCAGACTACCAGGTCCTCGGGGGACGCGGCCCAGCCCGCTTCCGTCCTACTGGGCTGGGAACGCCTTCGCCAGGGAAGCCTTTCGTGCTGGATTCCGTCCCCCGAGGACCCGGGTCCAGACACGCTCGTGCTTTATTCAGGAGGATTCATCCGTCACGCTCTAACGCGAGATGCCGTCTGTGTTCCAGGACCCGGACCTGGAGGCAAAGAGGAAAGCCGAGCTGGAGAAGATTAGGAGCCGGAAGAAGAAGTTCAAAGAGAAGATCCAGCAGAGCATCGACGGACAGAAGCGAAGGCAACAGGCGAAGAACGCCTTGAAGAGGAAACGCACACAGAAGGCGGCCCAGGACTCGGCCTGAACCCTCAAGCCTGTCCCTGTACATATTTAATAACATGCTGGTTTTTCAAGGCATAAAACGATGAACGTGGAATCAACAGTCTTTATTGATTGGGTTTAACAGAGGACCACCATGTCCTGATGGAGCTTCACTGCAGAGGTCAGACGGGTTCACGTCACACCTAGAGCTCGAGGGTCGACGCAAACGGTGTTGTGACTAAACATCTGAATCCTCGCGGTGGCTCAGAAGATGGAAAAGAAACACCAACGTAACACGATACAGCAGCAGCGGGCTCTTAAAGCTATTCGTTAGGATCGTAATGGAAACTAAGATTAACAAAGCAACAAATACTAAACTCGGCGGCGTCTACTGGCAACATGATTGTCACGTGACTGCTGAAACGAAGGGAACGAGCAGCGGCGAGGTACGCTCTTACTCCAGTCAGACTACCGAAGACGGACCGAAGAGCAAACGGTCTGAGGGAAGGGCTCGACCCCGGGGTCGGGGGGAGGAGCTCTGCTAGAAATATACGGACGAAGGCAAAACGGCTTCACGCAAACGGAAAAAGAACTAAACCCACAGAAGTAAACCCGCCCTGCGTCGCCGCAGAGAAGGAAGGTGGCGTCTTTGATCCGCCCACCCCGCTGCTGAACCCCCCCCGCGCCCGGCCCGAGAACGGAAGAAAAGAACCCGTCATTAAATGCTGGTAGTCCAGTATAAACTACATTCATGTTTGTGCTGTAGCTGTTGCTCTGGTGATTGATTATAGGCACTGATTATTCGCCTTTCAGCAAGGATGGCCCCCCCCCCCTCGTGTCTCCACGGGTCAGAAAAGACCTGATCTGGGGTTTCTACCGCAGCGCGGGGTCCTCGCCCCCGCAGCGCTTGGATTTGCCCCGCTGGTGGCCTCGGATTGGTTTTTGGGAGGTGGAAACAGGTTTCCACGGCCTTCTCTTACACCCCCCCCCCCTCACCCCCCTCACCCGTGGTGATCGATCACCCACGAGCTGCGACTCCTTTGGCCTGGGGCTTAGTTTCATTCATCTCAGTCCACAACGTGTCAACAAAACCCTCGTGAATCATTAAGCGATTACATTTTTTAAAGCCATCTGGTCACGAAGCTGCTTTCGTAGGATCAACAACGAGGAAAAGCCTTTGCGGACACGTCAAATAACAGTTGAACTCGATGCTGGTCGTGTCTTCGCTTCGATGACTGTTTGTTTTGTGCTGTAAAAGGAACTTCAGAGAAGACAGACGAAAAAAAAAAGTCCCGTGACTGCGACATCGGAAGGGATTCCGCACATCACGCCTCGAGTCTGAAAGTCCTCGTGCTTCGCCACCGCTGACGCGTGGTTGAAACCATCCCAGTAAAGACCTCGTGACCGAACCGGTGGTTCGCTCTTCGCCGCGGTGGCGTCGACCGCCGCTTCCTTAGGAGGCCGCTCGAGTCTCCCGAGCCCCACGGGAGGTCGCTGCTTCCGCTCTCTTCCTGTTCTTTAGCCAAATTCGAAACGGATACATGTTGCGCAACCAACGCTTTTCTCTTGAGCGTGGGGGTCGCCTGATCAGCGGCGCCCTGCGAGTGCGCCCCCTCCAGGTTGGTAGGAGAATGTCAAATTCAGCTGGAGCTCGGAGATCTTCCCCCCCGTCTTGGAGGCTCTGGGTTGAAGGGACTGTTCCGAGGGGAGTCGAGCCTCGTTCTCCCCATCGGCCGCTGAGGTCTCCCCGCTTCCCTCAGCGGCTCGACCACGTGCTGCCACTTTCCGTGACCTCCCTCCGGCGCTCCGCGCGGACGTCGGCGTCTGCCCTCTCGCGTGTTCTCCCGGCCTCTCTCGCCATCTTCCCGCCCGTCTGTTCGTGCTTCCGCTCTTCTTCTCGCTGGTTTGGTCTGGCTTTCCCGACGCTTTCCCTCGGCGGTGCTTCGTTGTAGCAGAGGAAAACAGGTATCCGTTCTATGTTTTTATTATTTCCCATATTAAAAAGCGAAGAACTAAGCTGAGCTTTAGCCTAGCTCATTTCCTCCAGTGACCTACGAGGCAAAAAATTCCAGATTAGTCCAGCGTCAGAGGACACGGGAGAAGATGCTACGCCTGCGTGTGTCCCGTGTTCACACTCACCCTCTAGTACTGTGACAGTCCCGTTACCCCGCCATGCTGGTATGCACGTTCGCCCTGGTATGTCGAGTCCTGGGACAGAGCCACGTCCATTTGGGACTTGAACTCGTCGCCCAGGTAGCTGTCCTGGAGACACAAACCCCCGGAGCGTCAACACGGGCGCACCTGAACCCTTACAACCTCTGCATCTTGGACGCCGGCGGCGCCTCACCTGGGAGAGCTCCGGCTGCGAGAGCCCGTGCTGGCTCATCTGGGAGGGCTGGCTCATGGAGATGTAGCCCTGTGTCAGGGGCCCCTGGGAGAACGGCTGCGAGGCCCCGTCCTGGCTGATCGGGATGTGACCCACGTTCCCGGGGCCACGCATCCGCTGGCGCCCGCCACGGCCGGATTTACCCTTCATAGCTCCGCGACCTTCCACGGCAGCGGAAACAAACAGGATTTTAGCCCAAACAACTGAGCCTCAAATGAGCGAAGCGCTCTTCGGTCTCCAGAGCTGGGGGGAGAGGCTACCTGCGAGGGGGCCGTTGGTCTGCCCCTGGTAACTGGGGGGGGGCATCGGCGGCATCACCAGGTTGAAGGGAATGGGAATGTTCAATGCAGCCAGGTGACCGGGAGCTGCTCCAATCATTCCAATCTGGTCGTGAGTTTGAAAGTACATGCTCGACAGGCGCCCAGCTTGGAGGAAACACAGGACGCGTTAGAGCAGCGCCTGCCATCACCCAACTGCGCGAGAGGGCAGCGTCAATACCTGTGTTGCTGCGGTCGTAAACAGAGCCGGGGATGAGGGCTTCACGAGCGTCGTACATCGCAGTGCTCATAAAACGCCCCCCCTGAAAAATCAGACGTTCATATATTCACAAAGGCCTGAAGATGGTTTTAATGTAGTTTTATGTGGCATCATTGAGAGTCAAAGTATATAAAATAGCATGTATAGAAGCGTGTATAAAGATAAGTAAGCTTGTGCTCACAGGGTTGATGGTGTTGACTAATTTGCGGGGCTTGCTGAACTGCATGAGGCTCTCTCTGAGGTTGTTGAGGGGTCCTTCCACAAGAACCCTTTGCTCCTTGTAGTTGTTGAGCAGGTTGTTCCAGAGTGGCTGCTTGGAGAGGGCCTTGGGGTTCCCCACAATGATGACCCCGTACCTTTGTAACACACACACACACACGTTTAATCAGCGTTTGATATGCTGGGGTTTTTGAGTCGAGTGTGTTGGAGGACTGAAGCTCACTTTGCTCGGGTCAGAGCCACGTTCAGACGACGGGGGTCGTTCAGGAAGCCGATGCCCTGGTGCTCGTTCGCACGCACACACGACAGGATGATGAAGTCTTTCTCTCTGCCCTGGAAGGCGTCTACACTGGCGATTTCCACCTGCTGTATGGACACAAAAACACACGTGGGCTGAGCGACGTAAAGCAAAAGGAACTAAAAGCTGACTGTTGGGTGATTCCGCCGTGACGGCCCTCGTGTCCGAGCTCATCTGGAGGTTACCTGGTAGAGTTTGGTGTGCAGCGAGCCGCTGAACTGCATGTACTGCACCAGGTAGGAGCGCTGACCCTCGTACGGGGTGATGATGCCGATCTGATCCGGCTTTGCTCCGGCCTTCAGCAGCCTGGTTGTGATCTTCTCCACGTTGGCAGCCTCAGTTCTTTAAATTAAAGGTATGGAATAAAATAATACTACAAAATATACTACAATAGACTGTATTACTAAAGCAGAAGGTCCAAGTAACACTGTACTTTTACTGATAACTCACCTGTTAAGATAGGAGGTTCCAGAACTTGCAATTTCCTCCTGGCCCTGTGTCACGTAGAAGAACATGGGCTTTTCGGGCTGCGGCCACTGGAAGTCAAACCCTTTCTTGATGCGATCGCCTGCGAGAATACACGATTGTACTTTAATATTTGGAGATAGTGGCTCAGGGCTCATCGTTCAACATCAACTGTAGGGGCGTTAAATGATATCATACCTGCAGTGACGCCATTCTGCAGGGAGCCTTCATAGAAGATGTTGGAGGGGAAGGCACTGAGAGCTGGATGCATACGATACTGGACCTGCAGGCGGATGGGTCGGATCCCCAGCACGACCAGGCGTTCAAACAGGGACTGGGAGAGACCCGCTTTGGCTGCTTTCTTACACATCACAACTGGACCCAACTGGCAGTGATCTCCCACCAGAATGAGCTGGAAGAGGAAGAGGAGTAACAGAAGGGCCAACATTTGTTTAAACGTGTAACAGAATCTTTAGAGAATGCAGACGTATCAGTACGTTATATTTTTGTAGACATAATTGTCTACAGTACAGTGCGTCTGTCATCTACACTACTAAAGGCAACTGTAGTTAGTAGTCGTTACAACTGCTTCTGTCTCTAGACCACACGTCCGAGAATTGATCAGCACAGTTTAATGACAGTCTGATAGCCCTAAGAACACGAGTAGAACACTTTAAATCACCTAAACAAGTACATTAAACTACCTGTATTGAACAGACGTGACAAACAGAGAATTGTTTTTGATTCAGCAGTAAAGTTGACCAGTAAACTGGTCTAAGGATCTCTTAAATGTCTCATTGATGTTTTATATCTGCCTTAAAAAGGTTGTGAAGAAGATTTGTTGTCACGCAGATGTGTGTGTGTGTACCTGCTTGGCTCCCAGCACCACGGGGACCATACATTCTGGCTCGGTGGCCTGAGTGCTCTCATCAATGAGGATGGAGCGGAACTGCATCTTGGCCAGACGAGGGTCGCCGGCTCCAACGCAGGTGCAGCAGATGACATCAGCATTCTGAAGGAGTAAAACACAGCTGGATATTAATGCAGGTCAGTTTTCTAGAGCACAGAAGACCGACCTGGGAACATGAACGCGTCACAGATTTGGCAGAAACAACACCGAGAGAGAACAAGAGAACTTGCAGCTGCAGTTAGCAGCTCCTCCTCACCATCAGCAGTTCCCTCTCAGCAGCCCGTTTCAGGGCCCTGTAGCGCTTCTCATCAGCAGACGACAGCTCACCCGTCTCGTCCTTCAGCTGCTGCAGCTTCTGAAGCTCCGGCATACTACGGAGGCAAAGAGCCGGGGTTAGGAGGGGCTGCAAAGGTACGCTCAAGTTGTTAATCTAGGGCAATAGAAGGAAATCTGAAGATATTAACTGGACAAATCATGGGTCAAAATGCTGCGTAGATTACGTAACAAAGCTACGGCTGTTTCCAAAGGCTGAAAATATAACTAACGTTACAATCCAGAACACAGTGAGTAAAGCAGAAATGGAGATCATTTAAAAATAATGTGCAATAGATCACGTTTGATCCTGGTATCAATAATGAATCAGGACTCATCCGTCTGGCCCCCGCTGACCTGTCCATGTTGCTAATCTGGTTATGCAGAGCCAGGAAAGATACCGGAGACTCGATGGCCTCTCGGCTCTTTGCACACAGCCTCACCACCTTCAGACCGGTCTTGTCGATTTTCTCAGTCAGCTGATCGACGGCGATGTTGCTGGGAGCACACACCAGCACTGGTCTGCCAACACACACACACACACACACACACGATCCAGTTACAAAAGGACAAACAATGTCGGTGTGAAGCGGATGTGACGAAGGTCAGCTGACCCGTTGCCTTGGCGGGAGAGGTGGTAAACGATGGTGGCTGAGGTGACGGTCTTCCCGGTGCCGGGGGGACCCTGGATCAGACTGAGGGGCCTCTGCAGCACCGTCTTCACAGCGTAAACCTGTTTAAAAAAAAAGCCCGGTTCAGATTTCCTGTTGCAAAGACTAAAGAGGAGCCGTTATTACGGCAGGCCTGACCTGAGAGTGGTTGAGGTCGGGCAGTCCGGGGGCAGTGAAGCGCTTTGGCAGCTGGCACTTGATGGTGACGTCCTCCACCTCGTGACCCAGCAATTTGTGGTAGATGTAGCCGGACACCGAGGTCTCGTCCACCGCGAACGTCTTCAGGGCGCTCTGCATCCTGCAGTGGAAGAGACACGTGTCGTCAACAGCCCCCAACAGCGTCTGCGTACGTCGGCCTCCACGTCGGCCTGCGAAGTCGCTCAAAGGTCAGCCAACCTGTCAAAGGACGTGGACTTCCAGACAAAATCCACCTGGTAGTTATGGGGGATTTCCACTGGCGCTCCAGCGCTGCTCCGCAGCTCGATGGCGATTTCATCCCCGTAATCTTTAAATACAAGCCGTTAAAGAAAACCAGAGTACACAAAGTGCAGCTTCCAGACGGTGGGAGTGGTGGGAACTGTGGTTTTTGAACCGGAGGTGAACATTAAACCCTGCCTGGGATCGGCGCCAGCGCGCCGGGCCAAAGCCAGAGACCCTCGGCGGTCCGCGTTTGCTGCGTAAAGGATACTGTCAGGGACCTTGATGACGTGGCCGATGCCCTTCCACAGCGGGGCCAGCTCGCCCTTGTAGCGCAGGCAGATTTCATCACCTTGCATGAGCCGCATGTCTGCGTGTGATCGGGACACGAGTTAGAAAACCCTCCTGGGCGCGGGCGGAACTCAACCTCAGAGCCGACGCGCGGCGTCACGCACCTGAGTCCGTCTTGGGCAGAGTGAAATAGGCGATCCTCTTTTTGTTCAGCCCCAGGTCCCACCTGACCGTTATATTGTCCTGGGTCTGCAAGAAAAAAGAAATAAGCCCAACACCGTTGGCTTCAGAGGGCTGAGGGGTGAAGTCCCTTTGAGCTGAGACGCGTGTGCTCGTGGTTCAGCTGCGCGGGAGGAAAACATCCAAGTGTCGCCATCACCTGAGACTCCTTCAGCTTCTTGTCATAGTCGGCCTCCAGTTTAACCAGTGGGCCGAAGATGTTCTGGTACTGGTAGGCATCCTCGTAGCGCAAGAGCACGTGCTGCGGCTCCTCGTCCACTCCGGGCTTCTCCAGGTCTTCTAGGGTGGCGCCGGGGTTGTCCTGGGGTCAAAGAAGCGACTGTCACCACGCGACCTGGGGGGGGACCTCAGGTGGGCGGTCCCACCTTCCACAGCTCCTCCAGCTTGTTTATCTGCTGCGCGGCGATCTGACGGGCCCGGAGCTGCTCCTGCTCCGACGGGATCTTCACCAGCCAGGACAGGAAGCAGCGGTCCTGGATGAGCGGCTGCCACTGCGAGCTGTCCCAGTTGATGTCCTTCAGGCTGCTCTGACTGGCACACGGCTGCCTGCGGGAGCACAAGGAGCCCCGGTGAGCAGAACCTCGGGGGGGGCCCCAACACCCACCACAGGTAGAAAGAACTTTAATTTCTCTGTTTGTGCCAAGCAGAGGTGAAGCGAGGCACACGCTGATCAGACGACCAGCAGAAGTTACGTAAATGCCACTTTGTGGATGAACATTCGAGGCCTCGGGCCTCGGCCCGGCCCGACCCGACCCGAGCCCTTGCCTGCAGAGCAGCACCACCACGGAGTCCGCCTTGGCCGGGATGAAGCCCAGCAGGAAGACGTTGCGACAGCCGCAGTTGTAACACTCGAGCACGGTCTCCCCCAGCGGCCCGTCTTTGTGCAGCGTCACCTCTTTGCATTTGGCCCTCACCAGGTGGTTCACGATGTGGCTGAGAGAGAAACCCACAACCGTAAACCCGCCTGAACAGAATCACGATGTAGACTTAAAAATTAATTTTAAATGATTCCAAAGTCCACAGGCCCGCTCGCTCGGGTCAGCAGACTTCCTCCGACGAGCGAAAGACACGTGATTGATGCGCTCACCTGCCAGACGTGTTGCCGCGTCCGTTGCAGAACCACTTCTTGCTGGTGTTGCAGTGCACCACGCACGCTGGGTCGTGGATCCCGCAGTAGCTGAGGGAGAGGGGGGGGTTGCCGTGAGAACCGCCGCAGGACAGACGGGCGCCAACGCCCTCGGCCGAACAGAGTTACCCTCAAATAAGCGACAATTAAGAAGCAGCAACAACAAAAAAAAACCTGTTTTATGAGCAGGTCTGAGCAGCGTTGTGCTGATGGCGCAGGTTCGCCTCAATGGGAGTGAGGGCCAACGCTCGTTTGATCGTTAAACAAGTGCACGCGGCCTCGGTGTGACCCCTGGTGTGACCCCTGGGTGTGACCCCTGGGTGTGACCCTCGCTCCTCCTCCAGGCCCTGACACCAGCTCTGACGCTTCTCCACGTGTAGGGGGGGGGCGTGTGGGGTTACCCTTGGGTGTCAAACACCTCCAGGTGTGTGTGTGTGTGTGTGTGTGTGTGTGTGTGTGGAGTGTGTGTGTGTGAGCGTGTGTGTGTGTGAGTGTGTGTGTGTGTGTGAGAGAGAGTGTGTGTGTGTGTGTGTGAGTGTGTGTGTGTGTGAGTGTGAGTGTGTGTGAGTGTGTGTGTGTGCGTGTGTGAGAGAGAGTGTGTGTGTGTGAGTGTGTGTGTGTGAGTGTGTGTGTGTGTGTGAGTGTGTGTGTGTGAGTGTGTGTGAGAGAGTGTGTGTGTGTGAGTGTGTGTGTGTGAGTGTGAGAGTGTGTGTGAGAGTGTGTGTGTGTGTGAGTGTGTGTGTGTGTGAGAGAGTGTGTGTGAGAGAGTGTGTGTGTGTGTGTGTGCGTGTGTGTGTGTGTGCGTGCACCTGCAGGCGTGCAGGGGCAGGTCTTTGGTGTAGTAGGTGTCCTCCTCGTCCTCCTCGAAGTTCAGCTCGGCCAGCAGCTGGCTGGCCTTGGCCGCCGAGCCGTCCACGCCGCCGCCGTTCGGGAGCCCATCGTCGGCTCCGTCGACCTGCAGCCCCCGGGGGGAGGGGGACGGAACAGCCGGGGGGGGAGACGGAACAGCCGGCGGTTGGTTTCGGTTGGAGACGCTCAAGAAAAACAAGCGCGCGGCGGGAAACAAGGCCGGAGCCCCGGGGGTCCGGGGGTGACCCCCAGGAGCCCCGGAGGTCCGGAGCCGACCCCCCGGAGCCCCCGAACCCCGACCCCCCCGGAGCCCGGTCCCCCCCCGCCGGCCGCTGCCGGGAGGCCAGCCCGGGGCTAGTTAGCGTTAGCAGACGTCCCGGAAGGAGGGCTCGTACCTGGCGGTGGAGCTGGTTCTGGTTCTGGTTCTGGGTCTGGGTCTGGGTCTGGCTGGGCAGGGTGAAGTCGGTGAAGTCGAACTCGGAGCCCTGGGTGTCGGCGCCCAGCAGCTCCGCCTCCTCGGTGTCCAGGAAGGTGAGGGTCTGCGAGCTGGGCCCGTACGCCTCCACGCTCATCGCGGCTCCGAGGGGGCTCCCTGCGCCCCCCCCCTCCCGACAGGTGGGCCGGCGGGGGCCGAGAGGCGGGCCGGGGGTCCGGGCTGGGAGCGGGCGGGCTTGAGGGACCGAGCGGGGCCGCGGGAGGCTTCGGCGGGTCCGGGGGGGGGGGGCGACGACGGACGAGGACGCGACGCGTGACGTCGGGCGGAGCCGAAGATCGTCGGAGGGAGGAGGGACGTCTCACTCCGATCACGCTTCCGGAGACCGAGCCCACCCAAAACCTCGATTTATGCCCCCCCCCCAAAAAATAAAATAAAATAAAATAAAAAACAAACAAAAAAGTGCAGCCTGCACTCAAACAGCAAGAAATGAGGGGCGGACAGAGAGTAGAATAAGTAACTTGGAACCCATTTATTGTGTTTATCACCAAGCTTTTCCTTTTACAAAGCCAATAACATTTGTTGTGACAGTGCTTTGACAATGAACACCCCCATCCATCCCATAATAGAAACATAACAGACGATAAAAGCACACACTTGAAAACAAAATTGAGGTAGCCACACATCTGCCTGGACTGCATTGATAATATACGTTCCACCTGACCCAGAGGACATTTTAAGGCCTTTAAATAACACCAATAAACAACAGGAAGGCACAGGAAAGAGTCGGGGCCAGATGTCACCATATATGTAAACTTAAAGTTCTTTACCTTTGCAAGACACATTTTAGAGGCAGCTCCACCATCATTAGCCTTTCCAACACTCACTTTTAAGAAAATCAGCAGCGATGCCATAAACCTGCCAAACAACACTTCCAGGAGATATTAAAACCACATAAACATGGAAAAGTCAGTGACTACTGCTAAAATAAAAAAGGTTTTTTTTCTCCCCGAGGGGACGAGACACTAAAATAATCACAATTTTACTTAAAGTCACTAGCACCACTTGCTTCAGCCGCAAGGAAAATTCACTATAAAGCCACAAGACTGCAAGTTTTAAGTCCTCTAACGAAAGCCACGTACAGAAACGTGTGTTGGAAAAGCTGTGCGTGTCCCGGTTAGGTTAAAAAAAAAAAAGGAAAAGTGCTACAGAAATGCGCCCAGGCCCATCTTTGACATCTTTGAAGTGAGAATCCAGCAGCCAACAAACCAGACGTTAAAGTATTCACTTAAAACAAAATCAGCGTCGAGAGTCCCTCGGATGCACCAGACCTCCGCAGCAACAATACTGTTTGAGGTTTACTCAAATATTCGCGTAGCCACGGTAAAGATTCTAACTAAACCCCCCCCGAGTCGAGACCTGTGAAGTAACATTGCACAGCCTGGAGCCAGATCTCGAGGGCTCGGGGGGGGATTTCTGTCGCATTCTGGCTGAAAAAACGGGGAAAGTTGAGCTGGAACCAACCCGCTCCCTGATTTAAGTCACCCTCGTAAAAGAAGGTGCGTTGGCTAAACTTCTTATAAAGAAAAAGGATTTGAGAGGCGAGATAGGGGCGAGTGTGAAACAGCACGGTAAGACCAAAGTGGAGGAGACTCGAAACCAGACTCGAAAACGTTTCCGACGGGTCCGGTCTCGGCGCCGCCGAAGTTCAATCCTTCGCCGAGCCCGACGGGTCCCCCTGGTGTGGCCTCTATCATCTCTCCAGTAACCCTAACTCCATAAGGTGCGTTCGAGGACTCACACCGGGGCCGTCGGCCGTGGCTGCGCTGCTCTGATGCTTCTCGGACTTCGGCTCGGGTGCCACGAAAGGGGGGGGGGGGGCTCAGACACTGCGGAGATCCCCGGGACTGTTTCAGAGGAGGCCGACAAAGACGGTTAAAACGAAGGAAGAAAACGGGAATGAACGGCTACTTGAGGTCGAGTGCAATTTCTGGTGTTGTTGGTGAAGGCCGGGGGGGCTGGGGGGGGGGTCAGTGGATGCGCTGCTGGCGGCGGATCTTCTCCTCCGCCTGGTCCAGCAGCTCCAGCATCTCGCGCACGATGGCCTGCAGCGCCCGGCCCAGGTCCTCCCGGCTGTAGGGCCTCCCCAGGGGGGGCACGTGGACGAAGGCGGCGTGCCCGCGGCTCAGGTACAGCGACGTGTAGTAGGTGAAGTCACAGAGGTACCTGCACACACCACAGCAGCGCCGCCACGGTTTACACACACACACACACACACACACTTGGGGGTAATAGGGTCCTCATTCTACTGAGTGTGTGTGTGTGCGTGTGTATGTTTCTGTTTGTAAATGGGTTTAAAACACACACATGTAATATAAACCTGGGGAGGACATCACACACACACACACTCTCTCACACACACACACACACACACACACACCACTACTCGCCTTCCTGCGTCTTTGGACACCGACACGGCGACCCCCAGCCCGGAGGCGGCCACCCGCTTGCAGACCGACTCCATGTCGATGACGGAGTAGATGCAGTCGGGCCCCCCGACGACGCAGCACTGGGAGTCGGGGCAGAAGCTGCTGTTGTCAAGGCCGCGGTAGCCGTGGTTACGGCCGCACTTCTCCAGCGTGACGGTGGTGGCCATCCCCGACACCCCGACGTGCACCACCAGCTGGAGGAAGCGCAGCGTTACTCGAGCGCCCCCTCCTCCCTCACCCCCTCTCCCCCCCTCACCAGCGGACGGTACTGCTTCCATAACGAGGGCACCAGACTCTGCACCGTCTGGTACTCGACGGGAACCTCCAGCACGTGCAGGTCCACCTCGCTGCCCAGGCCCAGCTTCTTCAGCTCCTGACGGACAGAACAGAGCCCGTTTAAACCCAACAAAGACGCTCCCTCGCCTCGCCACGGAGACGCGCGCTCGCCCTCTAACCGCTTGTCCCTCCACTGAGGGTCACGGGGGGACTGGAGCCTGTCCCAGCACGGTGGGCGGAGACGGGGTCCACCCTGGACTGGACCAGTCAATCACAGGGCTGAGACACACACAGACACTCACTCACTCACACACACACACACACACACACACACTCACACACACACACAGACACACACTCACTCACACACACACACACAGACACTCACTCACTCACTCACACACACACACACACTCACACACACAGACACACACTCACTCACACACACACACAGACACACACACACACACACACACACACACACACACACACAGACACACACTCACTCACACAGACACACACTCACACTCACTCACACACACACACAGACACTCACTCACACACACACACAGACACTCACTCACACACAGACACTCTCACTCACTCACTCACACACTCACTCACACACTCACTCACACACTCACACACACACACAGACACACACACACACTCACACACACACACACAGACACACACAGACACACTCACTCACTCACTCACTCACACACAGACACACACACACACACACAGACACACTCACTCACTCACTCACACACTCACTCACACACTCACACACACACTCACACACAGACACACACACACACACACTCACACACTCACTCACCACTCACTCACACACTCACACACAGACACACACACACACACACACACTCACACACTCACTCACACACTCACTCACACACTCACACACAGACACACAGACACACACACACACACTCACACACACACACACACACACACACACACACGCACACAACCGTTCACTCTCACTGTTTTCTCAACCTCTCACACCAAACGAGGGTTATCTATCTCAAAACGTGACGCAGGATGTGTGTGTAGACTCTGCGTCATCCATCGTTTCGCCTTCTCTCCAGGAGGCTCCTTCAGTCCTGCGGCTCAGGTACGGGTGCAGCTCGGGGACAGCGACGTGTAGTAGGTGAAGAACTGAAGGAGCCTCCCGGATAGAAGGCGAAACGTCTTCTAGAGAAGAAGCCCGGTCCAGCTGAACCACTTTGGATCCACCCTCACACCTACGGGCAGTGTCAATCAACCTGGTCCCAGGGGTTCCTGTCTGGACCGTGGGAGAGGACCCAGAGAGGGCCCGCGCAGGCTCAGGAGAACAGGGAGACCCACACAGGAAGACCCCGGCCTCCATCACAACTGGGATTTGAACCCTTCTGATGTGAGGCGACGGTGCTGACCCCCACGCCCCCGTGGTGGAGACGATTCTTTAAATAAATAAAAAGTTCTGCGACTTGTGGCTCGACGCCCTCAAGCCCCGAGTCACCCGCGGTGATAAATCAGAGCCGGGGCCGGCGGTCCCACACCTCCCCCACGCCGCAGGACCCTGACCCCCCCCTCTCCATGACCCTGACCCCCCCCCTCCGTGACCCCCGCCACAAAGCAGCCTTTTGTCTGCCTTTAATGTCCTTATCAGGCCTGTCTAGACGCCCCGACGCCCCCCCCCACGCCGCTGAACACCTTCAGAGGACGACTCACCTGGACGGCGACCCAGCTGGCGTTGACGGCGTGGCCCCCGAACGGTCCAAACCCTGGAAGACAGACATCGTTTTGTCAGAGACGCCTCGGCCGGACAAAAAGCTCCCGGGCGTGAATGTGCTTTTTGTTCGCGCACAAAGGGGGCGGGGGGGCCGCCGGAGCGCGTTGGGCCCCGGGCCCCCGTCCCTCCGCCCCCCCCTTCGGTTCGGATCGCCGTCGAAACGTGCGAGTGTTTGGCGAACCGTCGCCCCGGCGACTCGTGAAGGCCCCCGGCGGACCCTCGCCCGGGCTCCTCGGGGGTCGGCGGGTCCCCGGGGAGGGGGCGGAGGGAGGTCAGCCCGTCTGAAGGGCCCCCCCGAGGGGCCGACAGCTGCCATTGTGAGGGAGGGGGGGCGTTCCCAAGGAACGTCCTCTGTGAGCGGCGCCGTCGGCCCCGGCGCTCCTTTGTGTCTGAGGGGGGCGACTCCTGACCACCCGCACCCCAGGCCCAGAAGTCAGCCAGGCCCGGCCGTCGCCGTTGGGCTCCAGAACTGTGCACCTTCAGCCAAAGAGGTGCTTCTGTGAAGAGGACAAGCACGAGGCCCAGGTGGGGCTCACCTGGGGGAAGGTCAAAACACACACGAACCACCTCACACCTCCATCACTTCTCGCTTCCTTCTGGTCTTTGCACCACTTTTATCCTCGGGGGGGGGGCAGATTTCACCGTGTTTGAGCATTTCTACAAAGCCTAATTAAGATATTAAAGCACGGGCACCTCGTTTTTACGCCATTAAGCGACCACCGTCAACATTTAAGAAACTCTGCTTATCAAAATAAAAGTCTATCAGCTGGACGTGTTATTAAACTATTCACGTCGTCTCCAGACCGACACGCTACCCCGAGGATGAGGTGGTTGTTGTTGTTTTTTTGTTGTTATTGTTTTTGTTGTTGTTGTTATTGTTGTTATTCTCGTGTCTGCGGGACGTGAAGGCGCCATTAGCGACCCCCCCCCGCCGCGGCCGAGCCCGAGCGGCTCCGAACACCGACCTGTGACCACCACGGTCCGGGTGCTGTTGTCCATGTCCATGTCCCGTCCCGGGCCGAGGAGAGGAGCGGAGCCTGCTGGTGTTCGGGTCGGAACCGGGTCCACGCTGTCCTGCTGCTCGGCTGACGCCCGCCGCTCTCTCCGCGCTGCGTCGTGACGTCACACGCCTCGACGCCGGCCTTAAAAAGCACCGCCGGTCGGGTCATCGACGAAGTAGCGATCGTTTTATACGTCAAAAAGAAATTAGTCAACAAAAAGAAAGAACAACACTGCATTTATTACAAACGGGTCTGCATTTATTAAAAATAAAAAAATCTAAACAGCGCAGTCCACACGGGAATTTGTCCATTTTCGTTGTGGACGCAGAAATACGTATTTATTGGGCTTATTTCTTATTTAAATAATTTGTCTAAATTCTTTTTTTGCGTAACTTTGTTTAAATCATTTTTTCTTATTTTGTTTTTTTTTGTTTTGTTTTTTTTGACACTGTCGATGGAACCATTTGAAAACGAGTTGATTTTCACGTACGGCGCCAAATCGTGGGCGGACGCCGGAAGTGAGTTTGATAAAGACGAGGTAGAAAAGCTAGGTGAAGTTGAGGAGAAGAGCTCGTAAAACTCCACAAAAACATCCACCATGGCAAGTATTCATCAGTCCTAAGACTCTCCGGGATACGCGGAGAGCCCCGCTGTCCGGCTCGCTCCGCTGGTTGTGGCGTAAGCAGAGTTAGAATGATGCTGGGCGCGTTAGCCGGAGATGAGTTAAACACGATAAAATGTTTATTTTGTCTTCACGTGTTCGTAAATGTGCAGAGAAAAGTGTGTCTGTGCGGTCATATCCCGAAACAAGCTGATCTGCTCCTGATAGAACGTTCTGATTAAAACGTGTCCATGTGTTTAATTGTGCTCTTCTGTATGTAATTGTTATTTTGATACATATTTGTACCGTATTTAATCGTATTTATTCCTCTTTCTTCCTCATTAAGGACGCAGGTCGTCACTGTTTAACCTATATCTCTAATATTTTTGCCTTTTCTCTGATTGTGCAGCTTCCACTATCTCTTCTGAAGACCGCCCAAAACCATCCCATGGTGAGAAAACCTCCCCCTCCCTTCTTCATATTCTGTAGTTTGTGGTAGTTTGAGTACGTTTTGGACTGTTTCTTTCTCTTTTAGCTGGTGGAGCTTAAAAACGGAGAGACGTATAACGGCCACTTGGTCAGCTGTGACAACTGGATGAACATAAACCTGCGAGAGGTTATCTGCACGTCGAGGGTAAAGCCGAGTTTGCTTTTTAAATCTGACTTCAACTTTCAGTCGGGGGGGTTTAGACCCCGGTGCCACAGATATAAAATCAGATAAAAACCACTTTCAGGGTCTTCCAGCTAACAGTTCACCATCATACGGTTATAAAGGATACACAAGACGTCGTCTGAACGAACGGATTAAAAAGTGTTTGCACGACAGGATGGAGACAAATTCTGGAGAATGCCTGAGTGCTACATCAGGGGAAGCACCATCAAGTACCTGCGTATCCCCGACGAGATCATCGACATGGTGAAGGAGGAGGTGCTGTCGAAGGGCCGAGGACGCGGCGGCGCCCAGCAGAACAAGCAGCAGGGCAAAGGAAGGGGCGGAGCCGGCAGAGGTGAGCGGGCCCGCGTCCCGCGTCGCCGTCGGGTTCCGCTGCTGCTGAAGCGCTCACCGGGGTCCCGCCTCCTCCCGTTTCTCCCCCTTTTCTCCCGTAGGTGTGTTCGGGAGCCGCGGCAGAGGAATGACGGGGCCCGGTCGGGGCCAGCAGCAAATGCAGGACAAGAAAGGAAAACAACAAGGAATGAAGAACCAACACTAAAAAGCGACGTCATAGTTCCACCAGCACAAATTTAGAGCATTTACTCCTTCAGCACATGAAGATAGAGTGATCGATCCTCCTTCCTGCGATGTTTATCAAACGGAGCGTCGCAGGAGATCGCCGGATGTTAAAAGAAGCCGCGCCCGTGCACTGAATTTTGTTTTATCGTCCGAAAGTTGCTTTTTATATTAGGCCTCTATTACAGTGCGTCAGCCGGTGCTGTCAGACTCCCTCTTTTAGTATCAGCTGATGGTCTTTATCACTCGGCTTTGTAAAACTTAACCTTCTCATTTGTATTATCCTTAAAAACCCATTGGAATACTGTAATAAGGTTGTTCTTTTTAGTTTGTTTTTCGGGTTTCTATGGTAGAAGTGTTGCAGTTGACCTTGTGTACTTGTGTTGAGTTTTTGATCATTTAGGTGGGGAATGCCATCCCTTAGTGTGAAATGTCAAACTTGTACCTTGTGTAATTGGTTTTCATTTTATTTTTGTAACAACACAGATGTAATTTATTTACATGACAACAAGTACATTAAAGAGCATTTGTTTATGAACACTCAGAACTGGTTGTATTGCTCTGACTTGGTCGTCTGTGCACTTTTGGCCTGATTCTCGTCGTCTCTTTCAGTATTGTAAGTTATATTTCTGTCATGCCAATGAAAGTTAAAACAATGATATATCGTTGCAAGTGAGCATATATTTGTAACTCTTTAAAGAACTATAAATCTGAAGACTTTAAGACTGTAGCTTTTGTTTCGTCTTTGAGGACCCCCTGTACGGTCTTTCTCACCGGTCGTTCCCGTGTCCGACCAGCAGGTGGCGCCAGAGCGCTTGATTATATTCCACTGGTTCTCCGGCTCATCCCAGCGTCACATCCCGGTCATCCCCATCCTTTACCTGCCTCTTACCAGTCAAAGTATCCCGACATTCGTGTCTGACACCGTCTTCAGACGCCTCTCAAGCTCTTTTCATGTTAGAATTAATTGAACACAACTGCACTTAAAGAGCCGTCAATGCTGGACATTAGATGGATTTTAGCTGCACACTAATAAAACTAATAAACCCAGTCGGTGTTTTTTAATGAGTTATGTAAAATCTGGACTCACAGTTTGTTCAGGATAAAACAAAACTGATTATTTAACTGTGCACTGATTCTCTATCAAAGCCAGTTAACCTCCAGAGGGAGATTTGCATTTTAAACCGAAGGAAGCTGGATAATGGGTTGGACTCATGTACGTGCACGTGTGTGTGTGGGTGTTTGTGTGTGTGGAGGGGGGGGTCCTTCAGTTATGTCTGCATGTATAATGATCCTCACGGTATTTGTGAGGGACGAAATCCTGTTTTTCTCTGCCTCTGAAGTCGGCGTGCAAGGACCGTGAAAAATCACATCATCCCCTCGCTGGGCTAAATTGTCAGCCATGATAACAGGCTTTGAATATGCGTGTGTGTGTGTGTGTTTGTGTGTGTGTGTGTGTGTGTGTTTGTGTGTGTGTGTGTGTGTGTGTGTGTGTGTGTGTGTGTGTTCTCGCTGCTGTGCTCTGTCCTCCTCCTCCTCTTTCTAACCACCCACACACCTCCTCCACACACAGATCCAGCAGTCTCCAGCCAATCGCTCCCCTCCTTCCTTCCAGTTGCCTTCACCTGCGTCACACTGCGTGTGTTGCCACGGTGATCGCTGATGCTCCCTCCTCACGCGGCGCCTCCTCCTGTGTCGGGGCGAAGCTGAATTGTGGTTGATGATGCAGACAGACTGCGGACGTCATGGCTTCCCTTGGGGAAGCAGGCCTATTTTTACCTGTGGGCTCCACAGTACAGTACATATTGATGGAGCTCCATCAGCAGACCGGGATGGCTGCCTCCTCGCACTGTTGCCCGCGGCAACAAACCCAGGTTCACTGTCTGCTCGGTTGTGTCTGTGATTCCACGCTGGTGTGAAAACATCACACTGGAGCTTGCTCTCCACGGTGAGGCCAGAGGTGGGCGACCCCAGGCGAGGCGACCCCAGGTCTTCTAGGCTAGAGACTGTTGTTGGCGTTCCCGTCTTCCTCGTAACGCCAACACGCCCCAACCACCGCTTCCTGTTCGACGTCGATCCGAAAGCCCCTCTCTTCTGAGCGTCAGAGCAGCAGGGACGCTCGTACGAGACGAGAAACCCAAAACCAGAATCAGAGGGTTTTTTTTTTTTTTAATGTTATTAACATTTTTCACTTTCACAACCTTTGGAAAACCGATGGAAACTACCCACGAAGTACGAGAAGAACGGCTCAGACGCTGAGGCAGGCGTGTGTGTGATGTCATTTGGGAATATGGGGTTGATGGTTGTAACAACGTACACGGTGGGTGGTGGTCTCTTCTGGGGGGTCACTGGGGGTCACTGGGCCCAGCAGTCACCGTAGGCACACACACACACACACACACACACACACACACACACACACACACAAACACTTGAGGGTAATAGGGTCCTCATTCTACCAATTGTGTGTGTGTTTCTGTTTGTAAATGGGTTGAAAACACCCACGTGTAATATAGACCTGGGGAAGTGTGTGGTTAGAGAAACACACACGCACGCGCGCACACACACACACACACACACACACACACACTCCGGGGTAATATGGTCCTCATTCTACCAATTGTGTGTGTGTTTCTGTTTGTAAATGGGTTGAAAACACCCACGTGTAATATAGACCTGGGGAAGTGTGTGGTTAAAGAAACACACACGCACACACGCACACACGCACACACACACACACATAGACACAGACAAATTGTGGTTACCCTCTCTATGAGCGTGGAACGTTGTCTCCACCCTGAAACGGCATCATCGACGTGAAACAGCGTCACCCTCACGCCCGCTTCATTTGTTCTTTTACTTTGATTTTTTTTTAAAATGATCTCAATAATCAAATTTGGCTCCCTCAAAAGTCTGATCAGCTTTTTAGCCGTTCTGACACGAGTAGTAAGAAAACGTAGACGATGGCAGGACACACACACACACAGAGTGAACTTCAGGCGTATTAAAAAAAACCCTGAAAACACATAGAATATCCAAAGGATGGGTGCTTTTGAGGACTGAAACAGTCGCTGCTCATGTCCCAGCTCTGAGCGTTTCGCTACGGAACAACAGAGAAAGACGAGTGCTGCAAAAACAGAAACCAGGTCTGAGATAGAGATCATTCACACCTATTCTTTTATCTTTAATTCTTGCTTTTGAGCACATTCTGCTCCACGTACTCTCACACCTCCTGGAGCTTCTACCTTTGTGAGGACTTTCATAAACACAATGTATTACCCAGTCCCTTCCCCTCACCATCCTACCTGACCCAGACCCATCCTACCTGACCCAGACCCATCCTACCTGACCCCCTGACCCATCCTACCTGACCCCCTGACCCATCCTACCTGACCCCCTGACCCAGACCCATCCTAAGCACAGTTGTAACCTCAACCTTAAAGCTGGTCTGGACCCTCAAACAGCCCTTTGAAGAGGTGAGAACCAGACAAAATGTCCTCACTTTGATAATAGAATGTGGTTTTGGTTCTCAGCGTGTAGCAGGTACATGTCCAACATGTCCAGCAGAAGTCAGCCGGTTGGTGTGTGCAAGATTCTGGGCTGTGGTCGCCTCTTGGTCCAGTCATGAATACGCTCAAAGACCCCCAGCGCTGCTGTCACCATCACATTCGGGGTGTTGATGTTGTGGAGATATCTAACTTATCGATCTGCAGCGAGGCGACTTCGCGCCAACGTGGCTCGGACTCAATTTGGGACCTCGTGTGAAACACAAACAGAATCACTTTCCCCCCTTTTTTTAAATTTTCCGTGAACAAAAGCTCTGTTGTCTGACTCACTGAGGAAACAGGCTTTTCATTTTCTTCTTCTTCTTAAAAAAAAAACACGTTTCACATATTTTCATACATAAAAGTGCCTTTATCGTCTGGTTTCACTCTTGGTTTCTTCAAGGCAAAACCAGTCAATAATATTTTCCTCTGTAATTAAAATGCCATTAAAAAGGGGCCAGATCTTTAGGCTTTATAACGGAGGGGGACAACGGAGGGCAGTTCTACAGAAGCGTGTTGTTTGAAAGGCTTTTCCATGCCTGCCTACACTTCTATCAGGGCTGCGGGCTCAGCACCCCCACTCGCTCTACGCTCAGACAGAAATATCTCTCCTCTGCTGGTTTATCGCCACCGCCGTCGTCTACCCCACCTCCATTTCCGCCCTGGCCTTAACAGATCTGACATCATGTGATCCGCCCACAGAAATCTTTGGATGGAGCCTACCTGTGACGCACGTTCCCCTGCCTGTGTAACCCTTTATCTCCCGCAACACATCATTAGCTCATCATGCTCAGGCTTGGGCCAGAACAATTTGGATTATATTTATAATTCGGCTGCTGATTTTATCTGTAGAGCCGTGCAGATCTTCACATGAAACTAGAGCTGGAACCATGAATATTCCACCACTCCTGTTCTGAACCATGTTTGTGTTGATATGTCACAAGAATCAGCTTCTTTAGTTGATTAGAAATCAACACTGTAATTATTATTATTACAGTGTTGATTTCTAATAAAGACAGTCAGGCAAGCAGGGAAACACAAAAGGAAATGATTTGCACCGTGCTGATTGACCTACTTTCTCAAACGCTGCCCAGTATGGGGTATGTATGTATTCATTATATTTTTATGAAAATTAAAAATGGAATCATCCTGTGAGTCACAATAGCTGTGTTAACTTCCTTTATCCTTAGACAGGATGAGAAATGAATTTAAATGTTGAAATCACATCAGATCCAAACAGCGTGCTGGAAAAGAGAAGTCTAATAATTGAGTTCAACGTTAAATTCTTCTCGTAAATGTTTTCTTTTTCTAAATCTTTTCCTTTTGTAAATGTTAAATTCTTCTTGTTAATAATTTCTTTTGTAAATCTTTTCATTTTGGAAATGTTTTCGTTTTGAAAACGTTGTTATTTTTTGTAAATCTGTTATTGTTGTAAATCTGTTATTTTTGAAGATCTGTTATTTTTGTAAATCTGTTATTTTTGTAAATCTGTTATTGTTGTAAATCTGTTAATTTTTGTAAATCTGTTATTTTTGTAAATCTGTTAATTTTTGTAAATCTGTTATTGTTGTAAATCTGTTATTTTTGAAAATCTGTTATTTTTTGAAAATTTGTTATTTTTGTAAATCTGTTATTTTTGAAAACATGTTATTTTTGTAAATCTTTTCTTCTTGTCAATCTTTTCATTTTGTAAATCTTTTCATTTTGTAAATCTTTTTGTAAAACAAACGCAGTCGTTATTCACCGTGACATCAAACATCGACGGGCTCCATGGCAACAGAGAACACGCCAAAGATGCACGATAAAGACGACGAGTCACTCCGCGTCGACTCAAGGGCGGAAGGGAGACTGACAGAAATACAGTGTCAGGCTAAAATTATATTTTAGACCCAATTCAGGGGCCCGTGTGTCCACGAGGAGGAGGGGCCCCATAGCCGGGGGGCCCTTGGGGACGTCCCACTGGGTTTAATTAGGGTGTTATTTGCGCTCTGTACCGTCGGAGGGCGGGAGCAGAGTGAGACGTCTTACTTTTTCCGAGCTGTGTGAGGATTTTTCTTAAAAAATAAAAAAAATAAAAAAAATCAAGAGAACGTGATTTGGCGTCAGCGCGCGTGCTCCGCGTGACACAACGGAACGCGCGAGGCTAGAAAAGCTCGAGGCGGGGCCTCGTCCGCGCAGATGACATCCCGGAGAGGCGGCGAGCATCCGCAGCACCGGGGCGGGCGCATCCTCTGCGGGGTCGCGGTCAGGCTGCCTCACCATGATGAAGAAGGACATGAGCCTGAGCCTGGGCGATGACGCGGACCTCAAGCCGCACCTGGGCGACGCCGAGGGCCTCCTCGGCTCCCCGGACCTGGGGCTGCTCAAGCTGGCGTCCCCGGAGCTGGAGCGGCTCATCATCCAGTCCAACGGCATGGTGACCACGACGCCCACCACCTCCCAGTTCCTCTACCCCAAGACCGTCACGGACGAGCAGGAGTTCGCCGAGGGCTTCGTGAAGGCGCTGGAGGACCTGCACAAGCAGAACCAGCTGGGCGCGGGCGCGCCGCCGGGGCCCCACCTGGAGCTGGGGGCCAACCTGGGGGCCCCCGCCGGCGTCCAGCCGGACCTGCCCGTCTACACCAACCTCAGCAGCTTCGGCGGGGGGGCCCTGGAGACCACCGTCAACTACTCCACGGACACCGTCCCCTTCCCGCCGCCCCCGACGCACCACTTGGGGGCCGGCGCCGCGCCCCCGCCGGAGCCCCCGCGCGCCCCGCTGAAGGAGGAGCCGCAGACGGTCCCGGACGTGCAGAGCTTCGGCGACAGCCCGCCGCTGTCCCCCATCGACGTGGACACGCAGGAGCGGCTCAAGGCCGAGAGGAAGAGGCTGAGGAACCGCATCGCGGCCTCCAAGTGCCGGATGCGCAAGCTGGAGCGCATCTCGCGGCTGGAGGACAAGGTGAAGACCCTGAAGAGCCACAACACCGACCTGGCCTCCACGGCCAGCCTGCTGCGGGAGCAGGTGGCGCAGCTCAAGCAGAAGGTGCTCACCCACGTCAACAGCGGCTGCCAGCTGCTCCCGCACGAGGTTCAGGTGCACTAGGGCCGGGCCCCCCCACCCCCTCCGCCCCCCCCCACCGGGCTCCAGACCAGCAGATAAGCTTCACGGACTTGGACTTTGTCGCCGCTTCTCTGCGTCTCTGTCGCGGAGGCCGGGAGCGTGTGCGCCAAAGCGTGTGCGCCAAAGCGTGTGCGCCAAAGCGTGTGCGCCACCGCCGGCTCAACCACCGGAGCGCCCCTGTTTACTTTTATTTATGACCCCCCCCCGCTCCAAGGCGACCTCATCTCTTATGCTACTGCCCCCCCCTCAGCGGGACGATGAACCGACTTCTGAGGGTCGTCTCGGCGGGTTTACGCCCCCCTCTCCCCCCCCCCACGACTCGGACGCTCTTGGTTGGGGAGATGCGCACACGCCGACGTGAGCGGGGGGGCTTCACGCGGGCCGCCGTGCTCGAGCGTGGGGACGCTCATGCATGTCGACATACTCGAATGTGGCCCGCGTCGGCGGGTCTTCAAAGGGTGCATTTGATCTGTGTTCATTACCCTTGACCTTTACGAACATATGCAGTTGTGGTTTGTTTTTACTCCCGTGTGCCCCCCCCCGTTGTGTTCTCGTTTCAATGTGCGGGATGGTAACCTATTTTTGTTGCACTGATTTATGCCGCCGTGTTTTCGGAGTCGATGCTGCTGGCAATAAACAGATTCCTCCATTTTCCAAATAGCGCCTTCTTGCTTTCCCGTTTTCGAGACGCCCTCATTGCATGGTGCCAGGTGTATTTATATAAAGTGTAATAGACAATAGGTGGGCTATGACGCCACACCTGGCTCGCTCACTGACAGACTGCAGAGTTAATGAAGCCAATGAGGTGTTATATAAGAGATTTGAGAGGCTGTGCAGGAACCTGCACCAGCGTCACCCTGGCTGGGGCGCCCCCCGCCGGGGAAGCGAGGAACTGCAGCCCAGCGGTTCCAGAGGTGCTACTGCAACAGCACCTGCAGATGGAGGAGGAGGCTGGACCCGCCTGTCTGCGGGGCTTATCCGCCACGTTCACAGACCGGTGCTGTGATATGGAACCAGGGGGTGACCTTCCCACGTCGGCGAGGTCGCCGAAGGGCCAAAACAACAGGGAGACGCGTCGGTAAGGAACAAACTCCTCAGAACGAGAACCGGCCGTTTGTTACATGTTTTTTTTTTATTATTATTATTGTTTTACCACAAAGTACAGATAAAAACATCCACAGCATTCTCTCATCTTCATGGCCTAAACTGGGGAGGGCTGGAGTCGGCAGTGAGACCAAATGAAGCACGGTTTTGGGGTGCTGGATGAGCGGAGCTCGGCCGGGCGGCGTTTCTACTGGATGCAGTATCGTGTGCATGGCTTTGTAACAGAGCAACACATCCATTCACAAGCAGTACGAGAAATGAATGCACATACACTACAACATGGCTCTTTTTTTTTTTTTCGGGAGGGGGGGGAGGGGGGTCGTTACTTTTTTTGTCTTTTGTTTTGTTTCTTTTATTTCGCAAGCCTGAGTCGATACAGCACAATCCACGAATATGAGTCAGAGGTATTTACAGATCCGGGTCATGTGGAGAGAGGAAGACGTTTTTAGAAAGGAGCTTAAAAGTTGGGGTTTTTCCTGGGAAAGAAACAGTCACCACCAGTAAGAAGCGGGACGGAGGCGGGAGCAAGAAGGGGTCAGAGGTCGCTCGTGTTCCCCTCTACCTTTCTGATGAGAAAAACGAATAAACCTGACAAGATCTTTTTAACTGCTCTGCTGCGAGTTGACAGGCGGATCACGTTTAAACGCGTCTTTCTACACTTCTTGCATCAAACTTTGGTGGAATCAAACAAAAAAAACCTTTTTTTTAATTTTCCAGAGGGGATCCGGAAGTCTGGAGCAAACGATCCGTGTTTTCATTGAGCTGAAGCTCTGAGTTACAAACAGCATCTGATTTTTTTTTTTTCCTTCCTGACCGAATGGACAACATCGCACGCGGACTCGGCGGTACCGACTCACTCTCGTATTCACGCTTCGTGTCAACGGATAAAAAAAAAAAAGATCAGCACAGGGGACAACAGACGGGCATTTGAAGGATTTTAAACTCACATTATATTCAAGAAACACTCAGAATTAGGACAAAAATAAACGTTCTCACTTTTGCTCCCTACGTTTTGAGATTATCTGGAGAGAAAAAAACATAAAAAAAATACTGAACACAACAAACTCATTCCATCATGACTTCAGTTTTCATTATAAAGGGTAAAAGTGTGTTCCGTTATTATCTCAGACTGTCGTCTTCTAATGTAAACTACTACCGTCAATACTGTTATCATCATTGTGGATGATAAATGGGTCACTTCGCAGCAGTATTTTCTCTTTTAAAAACTAAAAAACTAAGGAGGGAATGTGTGATGGAGCTGCCACACGTCATCCAAACAAGCCTCACAACACAGATCTCTCATGTTTTAAACTATCGTCATATAACTTCATTCCATGTCCAGATAAACATACCTGTATATATCATATATATTACTTCACATCTATATGTACAGTTAAAATAAATATTAAATTAAACCTTTCTATTCCCCCTTTTTAAACACAGCTTTCCTCCATCTTGTTCATAATTCACCAAATCTTTTGTACATAAAAAGAATAAACAGGGAACCAGAAAATAAAGTGAGTAAATGAAAGGGCGGGTGTCTGGAGGGGCGGGCACATCTCCTTGAGCAGATGTCTCCATCACCACCGCCGGGTTTTCTTTTGACACGTGCCGAACGTGAAACAAGGTAGTGTAAACGTCAGGAGGACTTAAATGGCACTCTGATACGACGCCTTAAATCCCTCGCTTTGACCGCACGAACACACGGGAGGAGACAGGAGGGAGGCCGGCGGGAACGCCGAGGAACCGGGGCGAGGGAGGGGGGCGGAGCTCTCCGGTTCGCCCCGTTTGCGTCGGCTGAGCTAAAAGAAAAAGAGGTTTTAGCCGTTTTATCTGGGGGGAACCAACCAAGCCGACAACCCCGGGGGGGGGTCGGACACCCCCGGCCCGGTTCTGGTGGAAGAGAGAGAAGCAGGGGAGTGAGTGGGAGCGGTGATGGAGGATGGACGCAGGGCCCCGGGATCTGGCTGGGGGGGCGGGGTCTCGGGGGGGGGGGTAGGCTCTAACATGCACAGTCCTGGTGGGGCGGGGCGGGCTGCTCTGTCAGCTGGGGCCCCTGCTTGGCCCCCGTGACGGTGGGGTCGCCGGCGTCCAGGCTCTCCGACATCTTTTCGCAGATGATGTCGACCAGGCGCTCGAAGGTCTGCTTCACGTTGATGTTGTCCTTGGCGCTGGCCTCGAAGAACTCAAAACCTGGGGGCACACCAGCCACACGCTCACACCCCCTCGCCACGCCGGGGCCCACGCCGACCCCACCCTCCCGCCGCCCTGACGACCCCTCTGACCTCGCCACGCAGTCGACTCACCACCCCCCCCTCCCTCCGGCGCCTGGACTCACCGAGGTGGTCCGCCAGCTGCCGTCCTCTGTCCCCGCTCACCACCCGCTCGTCGTCCATGTCGCACTTGTTTCCGACCAGCAGCACCTGAGCGTTGTCCCACGAGTACGTCTTGATCTGAGTGGACCTGCAGGCGGACGCTGCCGTGAGCTGTGGAGCCGTCTGGAGTCACACCGCTTATCAAACGAGCCTCTAAACGCCACAAAACGCCTCCCACTCGAGGAACGAAGTGATAATCAAGCTATTATAGACATTAATGTCAAGTGTGTGATGTATTTGAAGGTTTTACTTCACCTTTCCTGAGTCATCGCTCCTCTTTAAAAGCTACAAATGACTCATCGGTGCCACCGTGATGTGAAAAAAGGACACGCAACCTCATTTTTCTGGACCTACCAGTCCTGCACGGCGTTGAAAGACTCCTCGTTGGTGATGTCGTACATGAGGATGAAGCCCATGGCTCCTCGGTAGTACGCTGTGGTGATGGTGCGGTAACGCTCCTGGCCTGCCGTGTCCTGCAATAACAGCAACGTTTAGCTTGATTTGGAGTCTGTCTGGGGAAGGTCATCGCTGACGCCACCAGTAAACTTGATTAAATATCAATAACCAGCAGCTATATTTAGAAAAATAACAAAACCATACAAATATGGGAGGGAATTCCAGATCTAAACAAGACAGAAAAGTCTATTGCCCACACACACACACACACACTGACACCCACACTCTCCTTTAACAGATCTGTATCTAATTAAATGTGTTCCTCCAGCTCAGAGCAGCTCACTTCACTAGCACCATGGACGAGCAAAGGGAGACCGGGTGAACCATAATCTCAGTATTGCCGGCGTTTCGTCGTTGCGTGACGTAGTAATCGATCAAATTTCAGCTGAGATGCTGGTGTGCACGCGCGCGTATATATATATATATATATATATATATATATATATATATATATATATATATATATATATATGACACACAATATGGACTATAAGTACATGCAATGTAAGCTGTGCATCATTTTAAGACCCTTTTTTAGCCTACAGTCTCATCTGAGAGAGATGGGGGATGGTGTGGGTGTGAGTGTGTGTGTGTGTGTGTGTGTGTGTATGCGTGCACGCATGCGCGTCAGCACGCATGTGTAAGCGTGGGTGTGCTGAGAGGATCTTGTGGTGAAGATGTGTAGTAATGGGGGAAGGGAACGCTGCACCCAGTCGTCTGTTTCTCATGTTCTGATTGGTCAGTCGGGTCTCCCTCACCGAAGGCAAGGCCTTACGAAAGCTGACAACAGAGTAATGCGTACACACACACACACACACACACACACACACACACACACACACAGCTGTGTTTGCTGCAGAGCTTGTATTATTGGCGTAAACGATGTTCGCCCCCCCGGTGCCGTACGAAAGCGCCCCGCGTTGGTCTCTCGAGTCGCCGGGTGGCGTCACATGTCATCGCTCCTTGCGTTCTGCCGTTATCTAGGGGTCGGCGGGCTGCGGGGAAGAGGGCGAATTTGCATGTTTGCGGCGGTCTGAGCTCATAATGAAACACTGTTTCGCAGCGTGGGACAACTTTCGGGCGTGAAATCGCACCGCGGCGAAAGTGAGGAGGAAAAGGTCGGCGCTGGCGTCCTGACGTCACATGACTGGCGTCAGACAGGCCGCGGTTAAAACCTCCTTTTTTACGGTTAAGCCTCCTTCAACGTGCAGGTTTTTATTTTCCTCAGCACCGCCAACGTCTCTGCGCTTCGGCCGAGGCAGAGGGGGGGGGGGTCTTGAGCCGCGCCGTCCCCGAAGAGAGCGACGCGCTCACGTGGGACGTGAGGGGGGGGGCCGCAGACACGTGGCCAAAAGGTCACGCAGGTCGCGTGAGAATAACCAGCTGCGACCGACGGCGCCGTTGACAGCAGAGTTAAACTGAGGCCAGCGAGTCCGGGACTACACACACCTCTGGTTTGGTCCACACGACCCCCTCCCATCTTCACCGTAGACCCCCCCCCCCCACCCCGTCTGCCCCTGCCCTTGACACGTGTCTATGTGAAGGCTCAGTGGGCGGGGCCCTACCCAGGGGGTCCAGAACCAGACCTCCACAGTCCAGCCAGGAGTTCTGTTCCTTTGACCCGGGGTCCAGTGCTCTCTGCTGGATCTGGACCACCCCCCCCCCTCAGCTGGATCTGAACCCCCCCCCACCCTCCTCAGCTGGATCTGAACCCCCCTCCTCAGTCTGGATCTGGACCCCCCCCCTCCCCCTTCCTCCTCAGCTGGGTCTGGACCCCCCCTCCTCCTCCACTGGGTCTGGACCCCCCCCTACAGCACTGCGGCTCTTCCTCCAGCCCCCCCCACCTCGCCGCTCACTCTCCATTCGCCGAGCGCGGCCCTTCGGGCGTCTCACCCAGATCTGTAGTTTGATCCTCTTGTCGTTCCTGTAGATGGTCTTCACCTTGAAGTCGATGCCCACCGTGCTGACGAAGGCCGGCGTGAAGGAGTCGTCGGCGTAGCGGAACAGGAAGGAGGTTTTGCCCACGCTGCTGTTGCCGATGATCAGGATCTTGAACATGTAGTCGAAGTTTTGGTCCGAGGACTCCTTCTGCCCGTAGGTCGCTGTTGCTGAGGCCATCTGGGGGACCGAAGAGGAGAACGACTTGGATCCTCATTTACTCAAAGTATCTCCGACACGTCACCCCCCAGGGGAGGGATTCAGGACCACGGCACATCGGGGGTTAATCACAAAAGAGCAAAGGAAAGCCTGAGTGCACCCCCCTGATTACACCACATTAACCCACCACCACCATGAGGGTATCCACAGCTACGTGTGTGTGTGTGTGTGTGTGTGTGTGTGTGTGTAGGAGGAAGCAAAGAAAAGTCATCTGATTTAAAGCCACATTTTAGGAGTTTGACTAATCCCGATTACTGCGCTCATCTGACGGCCTAACGCCATCGTTGAAGGGAAACCCATGCTTGTTTGCCCCAGCTCTCAAAGTGTGTGTTACAGTGTGAATCCCAGTGGAACCCCCCCCGGACGTTCACTTAATTACACACCCTCTGCCCCCCCGCTCCTGACCTGCACTGGTGCTCGCTGGGACCTGACCGCGTCTCAGCAGCAAAGACCCTTTTATCGCTCCCATCCCGAGACAGGAGGCTTCTGTGGGCACAACAGGGGACGCGCTTGGCGATGCCGAGACCCCCGTCGTCACCTCGGGGTCGCCGGGCCCCTCAAGCCGCCTCACGACCCCAACGCGAGCGTGAGGGGAGCGCGTTGAACTCTGAGAGCACGACGAGCTGCTCTCCCGGCGCCTGCCTCTATATTTAGACTTTTATCTGGGATCGACCGCAGCGCAACGCGAGAGCCCCCCGGGCAACGACCCGGACCAACGGCGAGCTATTGATCACATCAACGCACGCGAAGACGCAGCCCCAACGACGGAGAAGCGCCGAGCCCGGCGAGAGACGTGAAAGCTGATGCGAGCACATCTGCCCCGAGTAGATCTGAGTCCCAAACGCCGCGATCGAAGACGCTGGAGCAAACAAGCGAGGCCGGGTCCTCGTGTGGGTCGGCCGCCCTCATCAGAGTGGGCGGGGCCGCCAGAGCGGAATGTGGAGGACTTGAGGGTCGACCTGGACCTCCTCCAGGCCAGGCCCCGGACACGTGGGCCCCTTCCTCCAGTCTCCAGGTCTCACCCTCCTTCCCCCGACGTTCCTCGAGAGCTCTCTGGAAGCGGAGCTGAGGAACGGGCGGATCCGTTTGGCTCCTGGACAGGTCTGGGGGCTGCCCGGGGCGCGTCTGGCCCAGGCCCCGGGCTGAGCCCGTGGGAGCCCCCGTCCGCAACAGTCATGGTGGAACCGCGCTTCAGCGTCGGCGTGGCCCCAGACGGAGGCAACGACCCCGGACAGCGAACGCATCCCAGCTATCGATATCGTAGATTTAACGGATTAAAAGAACGTTTTCTTTCTCCCTGTTCCGTCCTTCGCTGCTGACTCACTGGGATCGGCGGGTCTGAGATTCAAAGACACGCCGCGAGCGCCGGTCGTTAAACCCCGTTTTAATCACGGCGGCGGCGGGCGTGGGCGTGGTCCGCTCGCCCCCCTCTAAACCTGCCACCTGAGGAAGATTGACGCTCCGGAGAGCCAGATTGATCCGGAGTGCTGCCGCAGCCAGTCGGGCTCTTTTAATCAGGACGAGGTGCCCCCCCCGCCGGGGCTCAACCCAGACCTGACCCCCCCCCCAGAATACAAAACAGGAAACACGGCGAGCGGCGGGTCGCCGTGGGAACAATCCAACATACAACAACGACCCGCCAAAACGGCAAAATATGCGGGAGAGTATGGACGGGTCTGGGCACGGGTCTGGGGGGGGATGTCCCGGGACATCCCGGGCGAGGCTTCAGAGCCCCACCTCGCTGTGAGACCGGAGGCTTCCTGCTGCCGCCTGGAATTGAAAGTCAGCAGCCGTTTGACCTCTGACACCTGACGGCCGCGCCCCCCCGCCCCCACTAGATACTAAACAGAGATAATGCATCTGCAGTGATGGCAGCGGTTTCATGCGGCTGATGTCTTGCTCTCAGGTTGCCTGAGACGACACCCCCCCCCCATTTCATCCTCCAATCATGCGCCTCCTCTTCGAGGAACACGGGGATGCAGATGAGACGAGGAGGAGACGCTAAAAATAGCGTCTCTTCATTCTTTTTTCTCTTCACGGCATGCGGAAGGGGGGGAGGAGGGGGAGGAGGGGGAGGAGGGGGAGGTTTTCTGTTTGGTGCTGCAGTCTGCAGGTGAATGGAGGATGTTCCCCACGTCAGCAGCCTGCTCCTGAACCAGGGCTCACTCCTGCATGCGGCCTCCAACACACGCCGCCGTACACCCACAGCTCGCCCGACGGATTCGCCCGAGCAGGCCGACGTTTAGACGGAAGTAAAGGAAACGTTTTCCCCACCGACGGGAGTTTCCCCAGGGAAACAGATGCAGGGGCGTTTCGACGGCAAACGCGAAACTTTGGGGGAGAAAGGTGAATGACAACAAACCGCTGGTAGTTTGACAGTTGTGCTGATGCATCGTGCCATCGCCTTCATACGTACAGACATGGTTTTCTTTTAATACATACACATTCTTTTAACGCATTTATATAAATATATATACATTTGGTGGCAGGAATTCAAAGGAAACGCTGCAAATCTTTTCTCTCTCTTTGAATAAAGCATATTTACTTAAGGGACAGCTGGTAAGACTGCTTTAGAGGGACATTTGGCTAATCGGTATGAGATTTATTACAGGCCGACTATTTTTCCTTTCTCAATTAATTTAATTCTCATATCATAAATAACCATTTATATGAATATACCCATCTAAAGGTACAATAGTATTTTTTTTACTGATGATGACCAATTATCCTAGAAGAACGATGATGATGAGACAAACACAAAAAAGCCCAAATAGGGGCGCATCTGTCAAAATGGTGGTTGCTGTGTCCACTGTGAAGATATAAAATTGTGGTTTTTCGCCTGGACCCGCTCGGTTTTTCCCTGATTTGGACCTCGGTGCGTACCGCCTTGGCCCCCCCCCCCGGACAGGCCCTGAAAGAAGCCCGATGCGCTGATCCGGGACCAGGACTGACAGCCAGTCCTGCAGGAATAAAGGTGCATTCTGCTGCCAGGACCATTTTGTGGTGCCCAGCGTGAGCAGATGTTCCGACGCGGTTTCCCGACACCCCAAAGCCTTTATCACAGCGGCGGAGGGCGAGCGCACCGTCGCGACGGGCGCGACCTAAAGGCGACGCATGCAGCCGATAAATGCAGAAATCGCACCTTTGTGGAGAATTCTCCGTCCGTCCACCTCGTCCAGAACCTGCAGAGTCGCCGCTGTCAAGCCGGAGGCACGCACGATCAGACTTCCGGCCCGGACTTACAAAATAAGAGCACGGAAACGCAGCGCGTCTCCCGTCACAGCAGCTCAAAGTTAAAACAAAGTCGCGATTTCAGTCGTTTACCTCATTTGACTCGTGTGAAGCTGAGGCTCTGCTGAGTGTCGCAACGTCGCGCTCACTTAGCTTTGAATAAAAATGGGGATAATGTTGCACGGATCAAACGATCAGTGATCAGTTCACGCGGGCCAACAACCGCTGACGCAAATAACGAGAATCGACGCTCAAATCGACGCTTATCGGCGGCCTGGCTGACGAACGTGGCGCTGCAACACCCGCTGTGACAGGCCCGCCTTAAGAAAACGAAACCCTGTCATGTATTATTGATTATCCCCGCCGGAGATAGGCCTATTGAATTATTGATCAGGGGTCAGCAGTAACCACTGCTGCAATATCCGACCATTAACAACCCTTTCTTCCTTCCTTCTCTCCCGAGAATGGTGGGATAAAATCATTTGCCTGCACGTTTTTAAGATTTAACAGTATTTCGGTAATCATTTAAGCAAGTATTTTATTATTTTTAAGTAATATTTACCAAGACTTTCTGAACACCACCGACAGTGACCTGCAGCCACCTATGAACTACAGATCAATGGGATCAGCCAGCGTTAACTTCTGACAAATGTGATGTCGACAAAAAATGACTATAAGGTCTAAAACCGATATAATCCAACAGTAAACAAACATAAACCGGTGGATTGTCGCACTTTATAACGCATCAGAACTCCGCCGCTTAAAGGACTCTTACGACACAGCAGTTTGTGATGAAAAAATTATTTATAAAATTAAAACCTTTGAACTCCGCTTTTGTCTCCTTCGCATCTGCTTTCAGTCAGTGTGTTGTTGTTTGTTTGTTTGTTTGTTTGTTGTTTGTGTTCGATCGCTCGCTGTTCACACTCCGCACGGCAGGGGGCAGCGTTTACACCGACGGAGGAAGAAACACTGTATTTGTGTAAATTAAAAACACAAAGAGGTTTACACCGGCCCGCTAGACGCCGAATTTATGATCAAAACACTTTTTTACGTTTATCAAAACACGATCAAAAGTACGAATTAGATGTAGGTGAAGCCGGATGTGGGCTGTGTCGTCACCGGAAGCGCGCGTGTTGAAGGAGGCGCTCACGTGTGTCGGACCTTCACCTTCGCTGACGAAACTTTAACGCACGCGGGTTTTTCTGCGTTCGGAGCCGCTCGAGGCTCCTCTGGGACGACCGGACCGGGCCAGCGTGGCGCCGGAGGTCGCGTTCGGGGACCTTTGCGCCCGCGCCCTCACCTGCGCTCGCGCTCTCACCTGAGGCCGTCTCGCCCCCTCACCTGCGTCTCTCGGGGGCGTGGCCTCGCCCCCGCCGTCGGTGTGATCGCGGCTCGGCCGATGAGGCCCTGAGAGGGGCGTCGTCTGAGGGAGCGGCGCGATGCTCCCGCAGGCGGGGAGGGAGTTCCTGGCCCGGATGCGGTTCTGCTGGAGGCCGCTGTTCCAGGGCCGGTACCTGCTGCTGACCAACACCGTCACCTGCGGGGGCATGCTGGCGCTGGGGGACGCCGTGCAGCAGAGCTGGAGCATCTACAGGGACCCGAGCAGAGCCCGGGACTGGAAGAGGACAGGTGAGGCTCTGGGGGGGGGGGGGTTCTGGTCCCCTGGGACCGGGACGGGGTCCGGCCCGGTGCCTCTGGACCGGGGATCTGCTGGTCCGGCGACGGACTCGGGTTCACTGTCTGACATGAGCAGGGAGACGTAACAGGTGCAGTCCTGCAGGGGGCCCCCAGGTGGCGCTGTTTGCCCTTGAAGGACCCAGGACGGGTTCTGTTTAATGTGATGGTGTTCTGTTCGGGTCAAGAGGCCCAGCCCAGGCCGCTTCAGGCTCTTGTTCTGAAGTCGTCGCCTCAGTCCCCGGCTCTAATCCCGTTCGGGTGTTTTAGTCTGCAGAGTTCTGGTCCACAGAACCTGGTGAGAGCACAAACACTGCGAGGGCTGGACCGGGCCCTGTCCTGGGGGGCTTCTGCTGGGGGGGGGGGGAAGGGGGAGGGGGAGGGGGGTAAACACAAATATTTGGTTCAACTACATTTAAATTTGGGTTTGAGAGCTGCACAGCGCCGCGATTTGACTGTGACGGCTTATTGGAAATGTAGCTTCAGCGGCACGAACAACAGTCCTGGGGGGGTAAGAGGTGTGTGTGTGAGTGTGTGAGTGTGTGTGTGTGTGTGTGTGTGTGTGTGTGTGTGTGTGTGTGTGAGAGTGTGTGTGTGTGAGTGTGTGAGAGTGAGTGTGTGTGTGAGTGTGTGTGTGTGTGAGAGTGTGTGTGTGTGTGTGTGAGAGTGTGAGTGTGTGTGTGTGAGAGAGTGTGTGTGTGTGTGTGTGAGTGTGTGTTAATCATCTGCATAGAAGGGAAACAAGTTTGTGTTACTGGTTGGACCCAGAGGAAGAGTCGAGGGAACGGCCTGACGTGGCCCTGGAGGGGGAGCGTGGGGCCGGTCTGACGTGGCCCTGGAGGGGCCCCCGAGGGGCGCGCTGTCCTCAGGGGCCCCTGAGAACAGCCCCTGAGGGGCCCCTGAGGACAGCGCGTACTCCAGCGGTCGGCGCTGTGCATCGGTCTTTCCCCAGTTTACCCCAGAGGGCTTAACGCTGGCCCCCTTGTGTCCCCGAAGGCTGCATGTTCCTGGTGGGCAGCGCCATGGGGCCCTTCATGCACTACTGGTACCAGTTCCTGGACGGCCTCTACCCCGGCCGGGCCCTCCGGACCGTGACCAAGAAGGTTCTGATCGACCAGGTCGTCTGCTCCCCGACCATCGGGTTCACCTTCTTCGTAGGTGAGGCTGGCTCCGGGGCTCCTCCGCCTGTGTCGGCGCGACCGCACGCGCCCGTTCCCGAAACGGACGAAGGTCGCGTTCGAACACGGGCGGGGCGAGGTGGGTGCGCCGGAGGTCAGAGGTCACCCGCGGATGCCTGTCTGTCTGTCTGTTGCAGGAATGTCTGTCATAGAGGGCCACAGCTTGTCGGAGGGACTGGAGGAGTTTAGGAGGAAGTTCTGGGACTTCTACAAGGCAAGTTGGTCTTGCCTCACACACACACACACACACACACACACACACACACACACACACACACACACACACACACAGAGGTTGTGGAGTTCTGGAGCGAACGCCCTCTTCCCGTCGCTGCGTCCGCGGCCTTAACGGAGCTCCCCTCTCGCCCGCAGGCCGACTGGTGCGTTTGGCCCCCGGCTCAGATGATCAACTTCTACTTCCTCCCTCCCAAGTTCCGGATATTGTACCTGAACTTTGTCACGTTGGGCTGGGATGTCTACATATCCTACCTCAAGCACAACGTGAGCCCACCACCGAGCAGCTGATGCACCCCCTCCCCCTCTCACCTTCTCCGCTCGAACCCGCCGCTCGTATTCGTCGTCCTTTGAGCGCCCCGATTGATGCTGGTGTGTTTTTAGGACCAGGACAAACCCCAGACCAGCGCGGTGGTCCTGGACCGCAGCTCTGTGGATGCCCAGCGCGGAGCTCTCCCACCGCCCTAAACCGAGGAGGGGACACCACACACACACACACACACACACACACACACACACACACACACGCTCGCCGTCGACCCCGACGGTCGCTGGACGCAAGAGGGACATGTAGAAGTCTTATTTTTTTACACCTGTTCCTCCACCGGCGCTCCAACGTGTTCAAACTGTTGTTTTTCTCGTTCAGAACCGCCTTCCGTACCTGAACGGTACGCTGACCTCTGTACCACCGGGGGCATTCTGCACTTTGGGTTTAATATTTAATTTAATATTTTTGCCGGTGCTGGTGGAAGTGGAGAGAAAAGAAAGACAAGGTTATTCCTCAGGTCCTCGGTGGGACGCTGTTTTGTCCCATCAGAGCTTTTAAACTCCGTCTAAACGTGTGATTTGAAGCGTTGAAACTGTCTGTTCTGCCTGTAAAGACCTTAAAGGTTACATTTAAATCTGTGCGTCATTTCATTTTCAGGATCATGTGATTCTGGCTTTTAGTTTAATCACATCTGTTCAGCCACTTCTGATCATTCAGTGCTGATTTTATCTTTGGAGATTCTCAAACTTGTAGAATTCCTGAAAGTTGTTGTACTATTATATATTTTGTGTTCTTACCCGAGAGATTTGTTGTTATGAAACAGCTTCTTTACAAAGTTGTGATTAAAAAAAGCCTTAATTCCGGTCTGTGCTATGCTCCAAACAATGGTGTCTGAAGATAAAAGCCTGGTTGTAGTTATTTAATAAATCCTATTTAACAGTATGTGAGCGACTCTTCCTTCATTTGAATGAATTAATTTTAAACAAAACTGACCGTTTTACTGTTAAACTGTCTAAATGTGACCTGATGAGTTACAGCTGCTGATTCATAAGCGAGTGTGTTTGGCAGTGCTGTATATTTAAAAGATAGTGTATAAATGTTAGTCAAAATCTCAGTAAAGTATGTAAATGTAGGTTAGAATGATAATATTTGTTTATTAATTTTAGTATGAAAGAAATGTAAAAAAATGGCCAAATTTTAAATACAATTTGACAAATTCTCTGTACTTTATGCTGCCTATAATGCCTATATGGTACGGTCTATATGGTACCGGTCTAATCTGATATATAGATGAGATTTAGACAGGATAATCTCTCATGAGAGAGACCAGAAAAAAAAAAGATTATGCAAACATTTGCATTTTAAAATGCAAATGTTTGCATCTTCTTCAATTACTGTTCCGATGAGCGTGGGGACTGCAGATTAAAACTCAGAACGAGGATCATCACAACCTTAAAGACAAACAGAAGACAGTCGACCACCAGCGCGTCCTTTTATTCCCTGAATCAAATGTCCTTTACGGTGCAGGAACGACCCCCCCCCATCTGTTTGTTCCTGACTGCAGGCGCTGTTGTCTTGTTTACCTGCTTGTGTTTGAGGCGCACCCGTCCGCGTCGCTCGTTGGTCTTTAAGGGCCGCCTCGTCCCGCTCAGAGAGGCGGCGGCGGCGCCTCCTTCCGACACATGGCGGCCCGAGCTGCGCAGGCCAGCAGGGCGCTGCTGGGCCGGCTGCCCTCGTGGCGCCTGCTCTTCCGGGGCCGCTGCCTGGTGCTCACCAACACGCTGGGCGGAGGCCTCCTGATGGCGGTGGGCGACTCCCTGCAGCAGACGCGGGAGATGCGCACGGAGGCGGGGAGGCCCCGAGACTGGAGGAGGACAGGTGAGCACACGACCTCGGGAACGCGAGCCTCCTGCGCACGCCGTGACGCGTTTCACCGGTCGGGGCGTCTGCGGCGTCTCTCCGAAGGGTCCATGTTCGCCGTGGGCTGCTCCATGGGTCTGATGGAGCACTACTGGTACCGCTGGCTGGACAGGCTGTTTGTGGGGAGGACCGTGACCGCGGCGCTGAAGAAGGTCGTGGTCGATCAGCTGGTCTGCGCGCCGGGCATCGGGCTGTGGTACTTCATAGGTGAGACGGCGTGCGGGCCGGAGCAGACGGCGTGCGAGCGGCTGACGCACATCTGTCTGCCGCAGGCATGGCCCTGACGGAAGGGCGAGGCGTGGGAGACGGGTGCGTGGAGTTTAAGGAGAAGTTCGTGGAGTACATGATGGCAAGTATACCCGAGCGGAGGTCGAGCTGACCTCCACCCCCCCCCTGGGACCGGTTCTCCGTGTCGCGCCTCACCGAGCCGCTCTGTCCTCGCCCGCAGGTCAACCTCTGCCTGTGGCCTCTGGCGCAGACCATCAACTTCTACTACCTGCACCCCAGGTTCTGCGTCATGTACATCAACGTGGTGAGCCTGGGGTGGAACACCTACCTGTCCTACCTCAAACACAGAGTAAGACAACCCGCTCCCTCTAAACCTGTCCTCAGCCCAAGAGCTGATTCACCTGCTGAGTACACCTGGTCTGCATTCGCGCTTTAGGGGACATCGTGCGTGTTCTGAATGTAACCCCGTGGTGTTGACGCGTGCGACTGTATTGCTGACAGGATCACAGCCCCCCCGCCGCGGTGCCGGGCGGCGGTCCTACGGAATTACAGCGTGAAGCGGCGCCCTTCAAACCCCTGATGGAGAAAGCTTAGCCTGCGCTCGGGCCTGGGGGCGTTCCAGAGACCCCGCCCCTCCGCGGTCGCCCCGAGCGAACGGACCAAACTTCGTGCCGTTCCGACCGCGGCCTCAGAGCTCTTCCCGCTGCACCCCGACGTTCAACGCAAGGTCCACATCTGCGTCTGTCACGACCGGTGTGGGTAGAACATCAAGAAAAGTCGCCGAGCATTACGATCCTGCTGGCTGGTATCTAATCCTCGAGGGCAGGTCGTTAGGTCGTTTTCTGCCTCCACCCCTCCTCAATCTGTCTCATGACCTTGAAGATGTTGCGGTTTAGAAGTCTTGGTCTCACATACTTGATATTTTGGGGGTTTCAGAGCCTCTAACGCTGATATTGTGGAGAGTTTTGAGAATGTAACCCAACCGCTGATAGTATTGCCTCCTAAACACGCATGCGCTGTGCTGCGAGAATTATTTTCGGATTAGGGAAGGATGGGAAAAAAGCTGTTTGTGCTGCTTAAAATTGCTTAAAAGACTTCAACCTTTTATTGTAAGTAATTCAAGATCTGCCATCATAGCAGACTCCACACCCCTGCCTCAGCAGCAACAGGTTTAAAGTTACTTAAGTCAATTAAATTAGTAGTAAACCAATCAGCAGCAAAAATAAACACATTTGTAAAATAGGGATTACATGATCGTCAAAAGTTAAAACTGTAACTTTGGGCACAAGTTCAAATTTCTTAAAAAATAAAAACCTAGGAGCTTAAATCGAGGAGCACGGGATATTGGGAGGTTGTATTTGAGCACATCACACAAGGATTAAAAGGAGAGCTCGTGGGGAAGGCCTCGGGTTATTTGTCTGCACTGGAATGCAAATGATTGTCATCCTTAGAGATCAGTGTTTGGTGCTGCCTGCATGTCAAATAACCTCTCACCTCCCCTCTTGAAGTGCGTTTGTAGGGTCACCGCCGATGCAGCTGCTCACTTAGATAGCAATATTTTACTTTGTCTGAGGAAATAAAGTCATCACAGACGACTGTTTGGTTCATGTTGATGAGGGTTGGAACGCTGGAGGACAATCAGAGATGACAGGGTGGGGGCTGTGAAGGAGCGGGGCCCTGTCTGGGATTATTCTGGGATGGATCCAGCAACCATATGACCCCGATTAGGAGCATGTTCAGGTTAATCCCCAAAGTCCTCAAATCAATTAAAACAGCCAAAACGATTCTCGTTTCACCATTAAATACATGTAAGCGCTCAAAGGGTTGGGGCCCTGAACGGACCCCTGCGCTTCACCTTTTGCTGTAATTAGACATTAAACAAAGCAAAGTTGATTGTATTGTTCAACCTGAAGATCGATTCGTGATTAAACGGTGATGAGAGCAAAAGCTGACTTACTGAAGGTCAGGCTCCCTTTCCTCATGCTCAGACTGTTATTTATTTAGAGATGTGACCAATAGAAAGCCAAATCTGATCTGGTCATGTGATCAACCTCAATCCCAAAACCACTATAACTACCGTAGTCTAGTATCTAGTAGAAGTATATATAGTATAATGTGGAGCTGTTTAATGAGCTCAGATTTTTTATTTATGACATATTAACAGAACAGAAACCATCAGCAATCACGAGCGATGGCACATGTTAACACACATCTGGATACATCTAAACTAGTGTAAATTATGAAGCCACACCAGCAGTAACACGGAAGCCTGTCAGCTCCACACAAATTCAGACGTTTGAGCAAACACTGCGTCAGCGCTCTGAAGAGTTTAGGTGCCCCAGCCCTTCGCTTGGAGCACTCCTCTTCCAGCTTCCCGTACATCCTGCTGACGAGGATGTAGTCTGCGCGCGTGTTTGAGTGTCATTGTGAGTGCCTCCCGGGTCCCTCTCCCTCAACATGCCTGCAGCAGCCATGCATCTCATTTTCATGGTGTTTGCAGTATCACTTTGCACAGGTTAGTCAACATTTTAGTCACATTTATTCTGAAAGTAACGCTTAAATTGTTGCCAAACCTACTTGCAATTATGTCTAAATACTACGTTGGTTAATGTCATGCAAATATATGCGCGTATTAGCCAGGGCTTCAGGGCGTTATTATCTATTTATTTGTGATTTTAGTTCTCAGGGGACCTTATGTGATGGATTTAAGAAGAATTGTGCTCTTACAGTTTCCTATTGCATTTCTAAGACTTGAGCTAACGATGTATCATCATGAAACTGTGCAATAATCACCACTCACTGATAATATCCATATGGACAGCCATTGAAAAGTTAGTATGGATATTGATGGGTATTCTTTAATGTTAATAAAAATAATAATAATAATGATGATGATACTAATAATAACAACTCTAATACAACTACTACTACTACTCCTACTCCTACTTATAATAGTAATGTGCTAAGCTTTAATGTGCTACTGTTATACTAGTAATAAAAATGTGACTCTTTGTAAAGTCTTTTACACTCTATTATTAATTTTAATAATTCATTTAAGCCAGTTGAGAGAATATGGATTTCTTTGAAAGCATCGTCAATCTTAAATAAAGTCTGTGTTTGTATGATTTTGATTTTTCGAGGTGCGCTTGAATGGTTACTTGCGACTCTGTTAAAGGAAACTAATAAAAGTAGGAGAGTCCTGTCAGGATGTAAACTGGAGCAAATATTTATCCAGCAAAGATGATCCAGGAGTATACCTCCAGTCTGCACCTTCTGCAAACATGTCTGTGCACACAGACGTGTGCCGTGCCAACTGGCTCTCGTCACACTCCTGACGGTCATTAATGCCTCCCTTCGGCAACATCCAACATGCTACACCTTTAACCAGCTTCATTGGTCACTGTTGTTACGTTGCTATGGAGATTTGCCATGGAGATTATCACGCTATGTTTGTCACCGAATGCCTTCACAAAGACTTCTGGGACTTTGGTGAGGCGTGTTGGGTGGAGATCAGCGTTTGTTATTATTCACGAAAGCCATGGAGGAGCCTTCTTCATCAGACTACACTGCTCAGTCCGCCCTGTCACATATCATTAAAAATAATAATTCTCTCTGGTTTCTCCCTCATTGCTGGAGTTTAGGAATTCAAGGACGACCTGCTTCTGGGTGCAGGTTATTTAACTTGGTGTGTCTGGCGGGGGCCCGGGGCTTCTGAAGAACACTGTTTAAGTTTGAGCACTAAGCTTTAGCTCCAACTACAGCAACAGGACCTCAAAACACTCGTTATTCCCAAATGTTTCAGAAGAAAACAAATATTTAAAGACCCCCTCCAGACAGGTTTATATATATTTAACGTTGTTACAGCATTTTTGCCTCATTAGGACCTTCTGATGATTCATATCTGATTGTTTGGATTCATTACGGTGGAGAGGAGGGGTCTGTAATTCTCACAGAATATTTTCTTATTTTGACCTCTTTGCTCTTTGTGCTTTCCTTCCTCAGTCTCTTTCTCTGACATTTCCATCTCACAGCCAAACATTGTAGCCAGCACCACCCAGATAGCAACGTCCTCGACGCAGAGGACCCCCATGACCCCCGCTGCCAGCGCCTCGTCCACCTCCCAAACGCCGCCGCCGGGGTCCACGCCGACACAGACGCAAGCCCAGATGGGGGAGACGTCCCCCAGCCTGTCTCCTCAGACCACGAAGACCAACCTGACACCCAACACCACGGTTTCGCCCGCTCCTGCTGGCCATTCAACCTCAGGGTCTCCACATGTCAGTGGAACTAAAGCCGCCACCGCGACCAGTGCAGGTCAGTCCCCCGGGGTCAAATTTGTGAAGCTCACTTTAGGGCCATTTGGTGTTTCATTAAAAAAAAAAGTCAAATCTAAACCCGCCACCGTGTGGCCACTAGGGGGCAGGACGTTCTCAAACCGAACAGACCTCCAACAAACACGGGAAGTAGGTCAGGAAAGTAATGTATTCTGTCCCCATTCCTTCTGGACAGAGACAGCAAACATGCATGCAGACAGGGCTGCAGGGGGGCCAAATATAAGGAAAAATGCTGACATAAATATCCTGAATTCAACTAAAAACTATTTTGTTTTTAATGTAAATAAGTGGTAGTGTGGCCCGGTGGATTAGCTGTAATTTTATTTGTTGTTTTTTTATTTCAGCTGCTTCACACGAGGGAAGCTCTGACCTGGCAGCGAACCCAGGCGTCGTGGCAGTCATCTGTATCTTCTGCATCATCTTCGTCCTTGTGCTGGTGGTTGCTCTTATCAAATGCACCAAATCACCCCGATCAAAGTTTGAGAGGCTTGACGATGTGCCGATGGTGAGTCGGAAGATGTGAGAACCGTCTCATCGGTCTGACTGTTGTTGAACACAACCACTGGTCGAGTTTTCATGATAAAATGCAAAAATTAGAATTCACAAGTGTTTAATAAATTGTTAGATTAACTTCCAGGAAAGTGTAAAGTGACTGTGCTGTCTCTTGTAACACCCTGTAGAACCAGCGGGGGCAGCAGGGAACCATCATCCAGCACACAAAGCTTGTTCTGCTGCTGTGTGACAGTCTCTGCCCCCCCCCCACACACACACACACACACACGCACACGCACACACACACACAGCATTAGAGACAATCTAACCGAGTGCAGAGATCTTGGGGAATGTACAGACGCCGGTTGTTCATGCAGCTTTGTGCTGCAGCTCTTGCTGAAGGTATTCAGAGCACGGAGGAAACCATCAAGTGCAAACAGCATCAACACCAACAGTGGTTTAGATGAGATGAAGGTTTGAGGTCCCCAGTGCCAGAGAGAACAATGTGCAAGTGTTAGTTTGGATGCTCTGTTGTGCAGAATAAGAATGACTTTTGCTGTTTTTTGTTCATCCCTGCAGGGAAAAGTGAGTGAGGATTCTCCATTCGCCCAATACTCAAAATGACTCAGGTGATGGATGGAGGACGGCTCGTGCTGGGGGCTCTAGGTTTATGCTCCTGTCTAACAAATGCTCCTATTTCTTAACAAATTCTCTTGGTGACCCTGTTCTGCTTGGGTCTGACTCCCAAGCTTAGTTGACTATACTCCCAAAGGGTAAAGAAGATATAATAATATTGCTCAAATTGTTTACGTGTGTAGCACTCTTAAATCTAAAAGGACAAATTTTATATTTCCACAGTATTTTGATAATTTGTGTCCTACACTATTGCACATTAGGGTTAAAGTTATCTGGATACCAATGCCTACCTGCTTGTGTGAATTGTCACATATAAATAAACTTATTTATCAATGATTATTTCATGTTTTCGTGTCATCTCATGAAGTGTTTCTGAACTATTACGGGCTGTATGGAAGAAAAATTAACATTTTTTCCCTGTTTTTTTGTTTTAAGTGGGTGTTTTTTTCTGTATCAGACACAATAAAATGTGGTTGTTTTGGAAGGACAGGGTTGATGCACCTCAGGACAGTCCTCAGTCTTCTACTGGTGTACACGCATTGGCTCTAATTTTAATCTTTTATGTCGGAGGCATGTGCTGTAATCTAATCATGTGAATTTAATTTGAAACTGCAGTCATAGTTTATTCCTGTGACATATCTAATAACAGTGAATCTGATGTTGGTCTGTGTGATAAAGTGTGTGTTTCTGGGTGGCATTCATGTTTGGGTGGGAATTCCTGAGACCAGGAGAAACTTGTCCCCTATGTAGAGTCTCAATGCACACAAAACACACAAAATAATACAAATCCAAACGATGTCTGTTTAAACAATGCAGATTGAGAACCGGGTGAAAGTTTAAGGTCCGTTAAAAAAAAAACTACAAAACATGTTGGGAATTTAATCATCCCTCATTTGTATCAATAAAAGCTGCGTGGATCGATTCCCCCCTACATCAAAGTTAATTTTATAACCTTAATTCGTAATCTCAATCTCGGACCCGGGAGACACGTGACGTCGGTCTCCATGGTTACGCCCGGCTGTTTACGTCCGGGAGCCGGGCTTCCCGTCACGTGGCGACGCGGTGACGTCACGGCGACGGGCGCGCGGCCGGGTTTGAAGTTCGGCGGAGCTGCAGCGATAAAGGTGCAGGATGGTGAGCGGCGGGGCCCACCGGCCCTCACAGCCGGGACACGAGCAGCCGGGCCCGGGGCCAGGTGAGTCACGAGCTCCGCACAGCTCCACAGAGTTTGCTCCAGAAGACCCCCGAGACAAGAAAAGTGTAAAAAAGTGTAAAAAACCCAGTCTGGGACTCTCTCGAACCCGGCTCTGCCTGCAGGCATGTCACTTCTATAGGGTGATATTTATACACGCTCGAGTGTGTTTATGCCTTAAAAAGGGTTTTCCAGGCTGTCGTTCGCGCACATTGATCTAATGTTATATTAGTCTAATGTCATAGTAGTCTAATGTTATATTAGTCTAATGTTATATTAATCTAATGTTATATTAATCTAATGTTATATTAGTCTAATGTTATATTAACCTAATGTTATATTAGTCTAATGTTATATTAGTCTAATGTTATAGTAGTCTAATGTTATATTAGTCTAATGTTATAGTAGTCTAATGTTATAGTAGTCTAATGTTATAGTAGTCTAATGTTATAGTAGTCTAATGTTATAGTAGTCTAATGTTATAGTAGTCTAATGTTATAGTCGTCTAATGTTATAGTCGTCTAATGTTATAGTAGTCTGATGTTATATTAGTCTAATGTTATATTAATCTAATGTTATAGTCGTCTAATGTTATATTAATCTAATGTTATAGTAGTCTAATGTTATAGTAGTCTAATGTTATAGTAGTCTAATGTTATAGTCGTCTAATGTTATAGTCGTCTAATGTTATAGTAGTCTGATGTTATATTAGTCTAATGTTATAGTCGTCTAATGTTATAGTAGTCTGATGTTATAGTAGTCTAATGTTATATTAGTCTAATGTTATAGTAGTCTAATGTTATATTAGTCTAATGTTATAGTAGTCTAATGTTATAGTAGTCTAATGTTATATTAGTCTAATGTTATAGTAGTCTAATGTTATAGTAGTCTAATGTTATAGTAGTCTAATGTTATAGTCGTCTAATGTTATAGTCGTCTAATGTTATAGTAGTCTGATGTTATATTAGTCTAATGTTATATTAATCTAATGTTATAGTCGTCTAATGTTATATTAATCTAATGTTATAGTCGTCTAATGTTATAGTAGTCTAATGTTATATTAGTCTAATGTTATAGTCGTCTAATGTTATATTAATCTAATGTTATAGTAGTCTAATGTTATAGTAGTCTAATGTTATATTAATCTAATGTTATATTAATCTAATGTTATAGTAGTCTAATGTTATATTAATCTAATGTTATATTAATCTAATGTTATAGTAGTCTAATGTTATATTAATCTAATGTTATAGTAGTCTAATGTTATATTAATCTAATGTTGTAGGAGTCTAATATTATATTAATCTAATGTTGTAGGAGTCTAAACTTTTCTCTGTGACATCCTGTTCGTCTCACGTTCAGACGAATATTTCCATTATTAACAGTAGCAGCAGTGGTGACACCGTCAGATCCAAACGCGTTTATCTCCTTCCTTCCTCCATATCTGCTTCCTTCATTTTGACACTATAACCCCACTAGCACACACACACACACGCACACACATGCACACACACACACGCACACACATGCACACGCACACATGCACACGCACACACACACTTTCCTTTCTTTCTCTATTGTAATGCAACCTTGAAATCTTTGTTTTTTTTAATCTGGACCCATTTTTCATCCATTGTTTGTCTGTTCTTGTTTCCTTCACTGAGCCCGCTTCCCCTCTTTTACCAACAAGCGTCACATCGGAGCAAACGTACGCTCACAGAATGTTCCAGTCTGACAATCATGAAACCAGTCTAATGTACACCATGACCCTCTCTCTGACCCCCCTCTGTCTGACCCCTCCTCTCTCTGACCCTTCCTCTCTCTGACCCCCCCTCTGTCTGACCCCCCCTCTGTCTGTCCCCCCTCTCTCTCACCCCTCCTCTCTCTGACCCTTCCTCTGTCTGTCCCCCCTCTCTCTCACCCCTCCTCTGTCTGACCCCCCCCCTCTGTCTGACCCCTCCCTCTCTGACCCCCCCCTCTGACCCCCCCGACCCCTCTTCTGTCTGACCCCCCCTCTTTCTCACCCCTCCTCTGTCTGACCCTTCCTCTCTCTGACCCCCCATCTCTGACCCCCCCTCTGTCTGACCCCTCCCACTCTGACCCCCCCATCTCTGACCCCCCCTCTGTCTGACCCCTCCCTCTCTGACCTCCCCCCCCTGTCTGACCCCCCCCTCTGTCTGACCCCTGACCTTGACAGCCTGATCCCCGCTGCGGTGCCCGCCCTGACCGCTAGATGGCGCTCTACCCCATCATCATATCGTCCGTCGCCATCTGAAGCTGTTTGTTCTGCAAACATTTGCAGTGGTTAAATCTGCTTTTGTGTGTCCTGCATGAGTCAGTTTTTTTCCTTTTATTTCCCGTCAAAGTGTTTGTCTGTCAGAAAGGCCCTTCAAGAAGGTGCAGCTGTCAAAAGGAGTACAAAAAGAACATTCTGATGGACACAGTTGACACATTTCTTCTGCAGACTAGCGACTAAGAGCTCCCTCTCAGGGGAAAACAAGCTTAAAACCAATTCGAATCTTTATTTTCTGCTATATAATAATTCAGTTGTGGACATTTAAAAGGCCTTGAATGACACCTCGCCCTAGTAGAAAGTAAGTAAATGTTAAACTAGCTTTTGTTTGGGTTGAAACACGCTATTGTGGATTGTTCGTCGAGCCTTTCAGGGGCCGACCTTTGGAAACGCAGCGTGTTCTTCCCCTCGGAGGGTTTTTGAAGAGTTTATCTGTGTTGTGACATTTAACAGCAGGGAAGCCCTTCCTTTTTTGAGGTGTTAGAATGTGGCGCAAGGGTGTTAAACTGTACATCAAGGTTCACTATTTGAGCCCAAACCACATGTTTCACATGCTCGGCTGTGTTGGGGGGAGTGTGTGTGTGTGTGTGTGTGGGGGGGGGGGTTGTTGTGGGCCGAGTCCAATTTCCCTCGAGGAGAGTCTCGTTTCACGGTGACGCTCTGAAACGTGGCGCAGTCTTTACACTTATCAGCTTAAATTTTAACAAGTGCGTCTGCTTCGTGCGTCATCGCCGCGACGCGGATCACAAGACATCTCAGGAGTTCACGTCGGTGTGGTTAATTATTATAAACTCCGCCGTGCAGCTCGACCTCCGCCCTCCGGGCTCGCTCCCTCAGCAGACGTGCTGGGCTGGCCAACGTGCCTGAGAGCTGTTAGAGCTCAGAATGTCTGTCTCGCACCTGGCTCGACCCTCCTGTGATGAAGCAGTAACGAGGGCGGTCATTAGCGCGCGCGTTTGACCATATAGAGCGCGCGGCTGTTCCAGAATAACCATTTGTTACTATGGTTCCGAGGTGGATCAGAAACCTCTCCGTCTCAGCCCGCCGTTGCTCCGCTCCGTGGAAGTAGAACCCCTTTTGAACAGTCAGGACTTGATCTCCAACTTCGGCTGCCAGGAAGAAAAAAAAAAAGAGAGGCGACTTTAACCTCGAAAGTGTCGCAATCAAGTGTGGAGTGCATCAGGGAGCCAAGAGCTGGGAGCTGATTTTATTTTCATTACAGGCAGGAGTAAAGACATAAATGAAAATAAGAGCTGGTATGACTCATGCCCCGCAGTTATAAATAGAGGCCTTCGCCCGTCTGTGTATTCCTTTAAAACTGGAGTTTCTGAAGGGGCTTTTTCACCGAGCAGACGTGTGAGGCTCTCCTCAGATTTCTGCTTCCCGGGGAACTGATTTCACCATCCTGACATGTACGATCAAGGGGATCCAGCAAGAGAAGCTGATCATATAACTCTGGCGGCTGTGCCCCAGAATCTGGGCAAGAAACGCCCCCTCAAAACCCAATTACCTTTTTCCTTTTTTACTTTATTTTTGCCCCCCGAGCCCCCCCCCTTAATGTCTGCCAGTACCATCACCTGGAGTCGTGACTTATTAAAGAGCCCGTTAACCAGCTGATCAGTTTAAGGCCTCTAATCAACACAAAAGCCGATATAAATTCTGCAAACAGCAGTTGAGCCTCTCTCAGAGGAGGAAATTCAGCTTCTGCGCTCCTTCGTGCAGCCAATTCAGATTTTTCTCTTTTTCATCCGTGCCAAAAACCAATCTAGTGCTGCCGACGGGCATATTGTGGGAGCTCCCTGTTAAGAGTTGCCTTTAATAGCTCCTCCATTCTAAGAGTCACCCGTCGCCTCCTCGATGCGAGGAAGGGCCCACGGAGGGAGGGGAAAACGCCTTGACCCTGCAGAAGGCGGCTGCCTCCGGCCTGAGCAGCAGGGTCTGTTTGCTGTTGGCCACGTTGGCTGCACAGCCTGCGCGGTGGGATGAACGCCGCCGCGTTGACCGAGCGCGTCAATAAGTATTTGAGCCGAAGCGCCAACCCCAGACGCAGCTGCACCGAAGAGATGCCGCAATCTGCCACGCCAGCGTGGCTGCGACGCTGAAGGACGGTTGTGCGCCTCGGAAAACCGATACGTTGGGCTCGGTCTTTGTGCCCCGCAGTCGGCGTGCGCCGGGGCGTGCGGTGTTGCGCGTTTACCGAGTAGACAGACGAGCCCAGGGTGGTTCGTTAACAGTAACAGACGAATGGCAGCGCGGGGATAAATAACATATTTGCAGTTTGCTGCAGCAGCAGTAATTGGTTCCAATTTAAAACCCATTAACCACGTCTTGCGGTGTTTCTCTTTGGTATAATTAAACAGCAAAATATGTTCTGAACGGTGATAAATAACAATATAAAGAGTGGATTTAAAGCAGCCCGGGAGGGTTGAGGCATAAATAAGCCTGTGACCCTGAGATAGCGCATCTGTGCCCCGTTTTATATTTCCCCTTTTATTGTGAAGGAACCAAAACAAAACATTAGTGTAGAGAGATCGGTCTCTTTTCCCTGAGTGAAAGCATGAATCAGGAATTCCACGCAGCCCTGTCCCGTCCCCTTGGGGCCCCCCCGGGTTTTAATTGACAGAAACCAAGACGAATCCCGGGGACAGAGTTATAACGGCCCCGCGCACGCGTCCAGCGTGTTGTTGATGTTTCACGCGTGACTGGTGGAAGAGCCCGCTCCCAGCGACACTCCTGACTTTTCTTCGTCACCCCCCTTTGAAACATCGACGCCTCGGCGGTCGTCAATCGCGTTGCGAAAGGCGGCGGCTGGCAGGCCAGTAGCTCTCGCCTCCCCGATAACGTCGTCAGTCAGGCTTTGTTCAGCTGTTCTCCGCTCGTCGTATTAGAAGGCGTGACGGCGGTGGTGAAGGTCTGCCTGGTATTTTGATGCAGCTGTTAAGTAATAAATTCAGCCCATTATCATAAACTTTCCTCTGGTCCGCGTTCTTCTGCTAATGACGCGAGTTCCTTTATCGAAAGTGCGCCTGAGTGCTTTATGAGGAACTTTACTGCCTTTGTGGAAGTGTTAGAAGATGGCCTTTTACTGCAGCGAGATTAGCCGTCGTGATGAGTCAGTGTTGAAATGAGACTCCGCACTAATGTTTTATTTAATAACCTCCTTAAACTCACTCTCGACGCCCGTGCTGCCGTCTCTTTCCTTCATGTTTGTCTGGTTTTCAATCAATCTCGAGTGTGCTTCAATGTCTGTCTGCCTCATTCATTAATTAATCCAGACATTTGCTCTATTTTATGATCTTTTCAAAGAAACTTGATTTTAAATCCACCTCTTTTTCCTCTTTATTTTAGTAACTGTGAGTTCTACAGCAACTAGCTTCAATGGCTTGGCTTGAGGTAAACGCACACACACACACACACACACACACACACACACACACCCTTGTACTTCTACCTTTGTGAAGACCTTCATAGACATATTGTATTACCCAGTTCCAACCCTGACCCTAAAACTAAACTAAACCAAATTTTAACTTCAATCTCAAACCACGTCTTCACTCTCAAACAGTCCTTTCAAGATGTGGGGACCAGACAAATGTCCTCACTGTGATAGAAAAATGCAGACTTTGGTCTGTAGAAAGTACAAGACACACACACACATTTCTATCTTTGTCAGGACTTTTATTGACGTAACACTCCCCACCCTAACCATGCCAGTGAACTCCCTAAGCCTGACCTCAACCGTGCCTCGACCCTCAACAGTCCTGTGAGGTTGTGAGGAGACTCTTCCTCAAATCAAGCGTGGAACGTACCGGTTTTACGCCCCTCCAGAGAGCTGTAGAGCCGGATTGAGAGGTTGGGTTTGGCTCTATTTATATAGTGATAATGGTCTTACCTTCTGCCCAGATTCCAGCACATATGCAAGTGATTTTTCAGCCACACCTTAAGCTCAGAACAGACTGTAAAATACTCAAACATACATCAGCTGGTGGACGCGAACATGCCTCCTCTCACCTCTGTAATGGACTCATTTGTTTCTGCAATGAGGATGAAGGTCTGCTGGACCTTCTGGGAGTGTCTGTGTGTCCTCTCTATCGAGTGCGTGGGTTGGTGTGTTTCTGCAGTCGGCGCATGCACTGATTTTGCATTTAACCAGTGCACACAGACGAGTGTGTACGTGCTGTACATGGCAGAATCTGATCCGTGGTTCACGACGTTCACCGAGGACGTCTGATTCTGACCTTAAAACGCTCCAACGTGGATGGTGCAAACACATCAGATTATAAATAAATCTTAATCCACGGCGCTTGACACCGAGCACAATTATTCCAATCATCTGTGCTCATCAAGGAGAATAATCACGAGGACGGTTCGAGGAACTGTTAGCGGCGAAAAACAGCTTTGATTAGCTGCAGTCGAGAGCGGCCTGTTTACACAACAGGCTCATCAAGTGATTTGCAAATACGGGGCAGAGCGGCATCCTTCTCTTTACGCTGCGCTCGCACCAGCCCGGAACTGGAACCCGAACAGATCGGCCCGGACAGAAAAACGACTTCAACTTCTAATATGCTGCGGCCGATCACGACACCAACGCATTTTCTCTTTCATTTGACACAGCGGTCCGATTTTCACCACCTCATTTTCCTCTCACATTAACACCCTCACAGAAACACCATTAAGGGTCTGATTAGACGTTATTAGGCAACTACATCTTATATTGGATCGCTCTAATCAGAGGACCCTGCCTGGAGGTCGGCGGCTACAGTAAGCTTTCCGACCTTACCCGCTCGACGGCGAGCACAGTTATTGATTTTTATAGAATCATGATGCCCGTGGCCCAACCTCTGCTGTGACCGCACGATATCAAGCAAGCCAATTTCAGAGCGAGAACACGTTGATCATCCGGCGCGCCTGTGCTTGAGATGGAGGAGAGGGTGAAGCTGCCCACTCCCGCTGACTGGATACAAAGATCTGCGTGCCAAGTGCAGCTGCGGCGCTCTTTTTGTGCCGTTCTAAATCTGCCTTTCCGCACAATAAAAACGACAGATGAACAAGAGCATGTAAAAACGGAGTTAGAATCATCCCCATTTTAGTCTGGTGACTCACTAACAAGCGAAATGTGTCAGTCAGAGGCAGGAACACTGCTTCCATGAGTGAAATTACTTATTATTCCTTTATGAAGTTTTCATGGTTTTAGGAGTCTGTTCACATTGATCTGCTCTTATAATAAAACCTTAATGTAAAAAACATGAATGAAACATTCGTATTCACTTCAGAAATGTGTGATTTGAATGTGCTCCTCGTAGTAAACCCCAGTGGTAATCACCTCCATGTTTACAGTCCGCAGGCTCTGAGATTCTGTAAAGAGTGCGTTTGAATAAGGTTTGAAAATAACTAGAAAACTTCTGCTGCATAGATTGAAAATCTGACCTTTTACTGATTTAATAGGAAGCTTTGGAGTCAGGTTTCATGTATTTCACATGAATATTAAGTAGAAATTAAATATGGAATAGAGCCCTTGTTGTCGTGCCCCTTTGATCACAACCTAAAGGAGCTGTGATGAGGCCTTAATCCCTTACTTGAGGTTTGTAGTTTGACTCCCACTGTGCCCGGTCTCGCCGAGTGAGTCACAGGCATCGATGCGGTTGATTAACGGGCGAATGCAGTGGCGGCGGGCCCCATCGCGGGGGCAGAGCACCCGCTGGCCCGCCTGATGGCGCAGGTACACGGCGGCCTCGTTCAGGCTCCCCGTGCCGCGCTGGCAGGGGATCAGCCAGGTGATAAGAGAGCCGGCCTGCTGGTTGGCTGAGCCACTGGGCCAGGCCTGTAGATCCAGTTATATGAGGCTGTTGTTGGGCGAATGCATCACACCTGCAAAATGTCAGCACCAAGAGAAAACATGAAACCGATGTGACAACTCGTTAAAGCGCTATTTGTGATGCTTATTCTGTCAGAGAACAGGCGAGAACCCACGAGCGAGACCAGAGTTCGGTTTAACACCGCTTTATTTAAACCGTGACACAGGCGGGCTGAGCTGGGAAGCGGGATCCGGGCGAGTCCGTCCGTGGACGAAGTCAGGGACGGAAGGCAGTCTGGTTTACCGGGGAGCAGGCAGGATCGGTTCGTCAGGGACAGGCTGGGTCGGCAACGGGCAGGCAGGTGGCAGAATCTCCGGAACAGAGCACAAGCAGAGTTACCGGGGAACAGAAGCAAACAGGAGGTCAGGGACAGGCAGGGTCGGAACCGGGCAGGCAAATAGACAGGAGATCGCGGGAAAGTCATGCGTAACGCAGCGGACAATCTGGCAACGATGACAAGTTCCGTCACCCTACATATAGGCCCCCTAATTGGCCTGATTCATCCCAGGTGCGCAGGGCCGAGGCGGATCCGAGGGCGGGACTGCTCGCAGCTGTGACAGAGCCCCCCCCTTAAGGGACGGCTCCCGACGTCCCCACGAAACCCCTAGGGCTGCCCCTACGGTGGTTGGGGGTCAGAACTCCTGGGAACCAGATGAGTCGACGTCACTGCCCCCATTCTCTGCTCCCATGTCCTGCTCAGCCCCCTGCACTCTGGGGCGACCCACTCTCCTGCTCCGGGATGGCTGGTCTGGGTGTTGGGCGTGGAAATCCCGTATTAACCCCTTGTCCAGGATGTGTCGTGCTGGTACCCACGACCTCTCCTCCGGCCCATACCCCTCCCAGTCCACCAGGTACTGAAGGCCCCTGCCTCGGGGACGGGAACGCAGGAGACGGCGGACCGAGTATGCAGGGCCCCCATTCACCAGCTGCGGGGGAGGACCTGGACGATCCGGGGCCAGGGGCTCACGCGAGCAGGCTTGATCCTGGAGACATGGAACGTAGGGTGAACACGCATGGACCGGGGAGATCGAGTCTCACCGCTGCTGGGCGATGATCCGCTGGATGGGGAACGGACCCACGAACCGCGGAGCCAACTTCCGGGATTCCACGCGGAGTGGCAGATCCCGTGTCGAGAGCCAGACCCGCTGACCCACCCTGTACCTGGGAGCTGGCGTCCGGTGCCGATTGGCCGCCGTCTCGTACCGGGCGACTGCCCGAAGGAGGTTGGACCGAGCCTGGCCCCAAGTCCTCCTGCAGCGGCGGACAAAGGCTGCCGCTGAGGGACAGGACACCTCGGCCCTCAGTGCCGGAAATAGTGGGGGTTGGTACCCGTATACCACCTGGAAGGAGACATCCCAGTCGCCGAGCAGATCAGGGAGTTGTGGGCGTATTCCACCCAGCCCAAAAAGGATGCCCACGTGGTCGGATCCCGCGCCGCCATGCATCGAAGGCTCGTCTCCAGGTCCTGGTTGGCGCGCTCCGTCTGCCCGTTAGTCTGCGGGTGGAACCCTGAGGAAAGGCTGGCGGTGGCTCCCACTGACTGGCAGAACTCCCGCCAGAACACCGACGCGAACTGCGGACCTCTGTCCGACACGATGCTCTCCGGCAGGCCGTGGAGCCGAAAGGCGTGTTGGACCACCAGCAGAGCTGTCTCCTTTGCCGAGGGCAGCTTGGGCAGGGGATGAAGTGAGCCATCTTACTGAATCGGTCCACAATGGTCAGGATGACCGAGTTCCCAGCCGACTGGGGCAGACCGGTGACGAAATCCAAAGAGATGTGTGTCCAGGGTCGGCGCGGAACCGGCAGAGGTTGCAGGAGTCCGGCTGGTGCCTGTCGAGGGCTCTTCTGCTGATTGCAGACCAGGCACGCACCGACATACTCCCGGACGTCCTGCTCCATGGTTGGCCACCAGAACCTCTGCTTTAGGAATCCCAGTGTGCGGCGTGCTCCCGGGTGACAGGCCAGCCGTGATGCATGGACCCATTCCAGGACCTCTGTCCTGACCGGGCAGGCCGAAGAGACGGTTGGTGGGGCAGGTGCTTGGCCCCGGCTGGTTGGCCGTCGCCTCCCGGATTCTCTTCTCGATTCCCCAGGAGATGGATGCCACGATACATGGGGAAGGGAGAATGTTCTCCGGGTCCCTCTCCAGCCCCTCGTCCTCCTTCTCGGCGAACTGTCGGGAGAGGGCGTCCGCCTTCTGGTTCCGTGACCCTGGACGGTAGGTAAGGGCAAAATTAAATCGGGTAAAGAAGAGTGCCCACCTTGCCTGCCGGGAGTTCAATCTCTTCGCCGTCCGTATATACTCCAGGTTCCGGTGGTCGGTCCACACGAGGAAGGGCAGTTCAGTCCCCTCCAGCCAGTGCCGCCATTCTTCTAGAGCCAACTTGACTGCCAGCAGCTCTCGGTTCCCCACATCGTAGTTCCTCTCTGCCGGTGTCAACCGGCGAGAGAAGAACGCGCAAGGATGCAGCTTCTGGTCCGCCTGGGTCCTTTGTGACAGCACTGCCCCAATGCCAATGTTCGAGCATCCACTTCGACCACGAACTGCCGGCTGGGGTCTGGCAGCTGCAGTATCGGGGCCGTGGAGAAGCGTCGTTTAGGTCCCCAAACGCTGCGTCTGCCTCCGGTGTCCAGGCGAAGACCCTCTTCGTGCTTGTGAGGGCAGTGAGCGGGGCGGCCACAGTGCTGTAGTCCCTGACGAACCGACGGTAAAAGTTTGCGAACCCCAAGAACCGCTGGAGCTGTTTGCGGGTCTCGGGACGTGGCCAATCCCGGACTGCCGAGACCTTCCCTGGATCCATCTGTATTCTCCCCGGGGCGATAACGAACCCGAGGAACGATACCGTGGACGCATGGAACAGGCACTTCTCGGCCTTCACGAAGAGCTGGTTCTCCAGCAATCGTTGTAGAACTGCCCGGACGTGCTGCACATGTTCCTCAAGCCCCTGGAAAATATCAGAATGTCGTCCAGATAGACGAACACGAACCGGTCCAGCATGTCCCGCAGGGCGTCATTAACCAGGTTCTGGAATACAGCCGGCGCATTAGTCAGCCCGAACGGCATAACCCGGTACTCGTAATGGCCGGCCGGGTGTTGAACGCCGTCTTCCACTCGTCGCCCTCCCTGATACGGACTAAGTGGTAGGCATTCCTCAGGTCCAACTTGGAAAATATAGTCGCCCCTGGAGGAGCTCGAAGGCGGAGGAGATCAGGGGCAGCGGGTACCGGTTCTTGACCGTAATTTCGTTGAGCCCTCGGTAGTCAATACAAGGGCGCAGGGTCTTGTCCTTCTTCTCGACGAAGAAGAACCCTGCGCCCGCAGGAGAGGAGGATGGCCGAATCAGCCCTGCTGCCAGGGAGCTTGCGATGTACTCCTCCATGGCCCTTCGCTCTGGCTCCGAAGGGAGTAGAGTCGCCCTCTGGGTGGAGCAGTTCCGGGAAGAAGGTCTATGGCGCAGTCGTAGGGCCGGTGCGGTGGCAGCGTGGCCGCCTGGGTCTTGCTAAACACCCTGGCAAGGTCATGGTACCGTCCCGGAACACCTGCCAGGTCCGGCGGAGCCTCGGCCACGGCTGCAGGCCCCTGCGGAGTTGGAGCCGGGATCAGGCAGGACCCACGACAGCTCATTCCCCACTCCAGGATCTCCCCAGTCACCCAGTCCAGACGCGGGTTGTGGCGGCGGAGCCACGGGTACCCCAAGACCAGAGGAAGATCCGTCTCCTCCAGGATGTGGAACCGAATCTCCTCCCGGTGATTGTTGCGAACTACCATCCGCACCGGATCCGTCTGATGACGGATGCTCCCCAGGAGATGCCCATCCAATGCCCGGGCGGGGACAGGAGATGCCAAGGGTTCGCACCCCAGACCCAGTTGGCGAGCCACCTGCCGCTGATCAGACTGGCGTCTGCACCTGAGTCGACGAGCGCGACGAGATCATGTGGCCCCCGGGGAGCAGGAAGCGGACCTGGAGCGAGAGGCGAGACGTTTGGGGAGCGACGAAATAGGACTCACCTGGATTCCCCAGCTACAGGTGAGTCTGGGCTTACTGGGCAGTCTGCCACAAAGTGACCCGGTCCCCCGCAGTACAGGCACAGGTTGGATCGGCGCCGCCGTCTGCGCTCCTCCCCAGTGAGCGTGGTGCGGCCCAGCTGCATGGGCTCCCCCCCACCGGAGGTTGTGGCTAGGCGAGGAACGTCTCCTGCCGGGAGCACGTCAGTCACTGCGCGAGGTGCCATCGGATGCCTGTCCCGCAGACGGGCCTGCACCCGCAGATCCACCTGAATCGCCAGGTCGATGACCCCATCCAGGGTAGGGGAACCTGGTAGGCCACCAGCGCGTCCTGGATGTGCCCGGCGAGCCCATGCAGGAACATCTCCCCCAAGGAATCTGGGTCCCAAGGACTCTGGCGAGCCAAAGTGCGGAAGTCAATGGCATAGTCGGACACTGAACCCCTCCCCTGGTGGAGCGCCAGCAGCCGGCGGGCGGCGGAGGGCCCGGAATTCCCCGGACCGAACACCTTACGGAGCTCGGCCGAGAGCGGAAAAGCTGGTGCAGGCCTCCGTCTGGCGCTCCCACTCGGCCGTCCCCCAGAGGCGCCCGCCCGGTGAGATGGGTAATGGTGAACGCCACTTTGGCGGCCTCCGTGGAGAACGTGCGGGGTTGCAGGGAGAACAACAGGGAGCAGTTGGTGAGGAAGGCGTTGCAGGTCTCCGGATCGCCCTCGTACCGCTCAGGTTCGCCTACCCGCGGTTCGGGACCCAGGTGTGTGGGCGCCGGAACCGGAATCGGTGGAGGGGAGCGGGGAACGCGGATCGCCCACCGAGCTGGCCCACCAGATTTGCGAACCCCCGCTCACTCGCCTCCGCGGGCGCCTCACCTCCGCATAGATCGTCGCCACGGAATGTTCATGCCGGGCCAAGACCCCTCGATCCGATCCAGACGTTGCGCTGGAGACAGTTGGTCCGCTGGGTTCATTCTTGGCCAGATTGTTCTGTCAGAGAACAGGCGAGAACCCACGAGCGAGACCAGAGTTCGGTTTAACACCGCTTATTTAAACCGTGACACAGGCGGGCTGAGCTGGGAAGCGGGATCCGGGCGAGTCCGTCCGTGGGCGAAGTCAGGGACGGAAGGCAGTCTGGTTTACCGGGGAGCAGGCAGGATCGGTTCGTCAGGGACAGGCTGGGTCGGCAACGGGCAGGCAGGTGGCAGAATCTCCGGAACAGAGCACAAGCAGAGTTACCGGGGAACAGAAGCAAACAGGAGGTCAGGGACAGGCAGGGTCGGAACCGGGCAGGCAAATAGACAGGAGATCGCGGGAAAGTCATGCGTAACGCAGCGGACAATCTGGCAACGATGACAAGTTCCGTCACCCTACATATAGGCCCCCTAATTGGCCTGATTCATCCCAGGTGCGCAGGGCCGAGGCGGATCCGAGGGCGGGACTGCTCGCAGCTGTGACATATTCCCTGAAACTGTTTCATTCAAAAGGGTGTAATAAAACGACTAACAGCCTGAAACCAGCAGCGTTCCAGCTACGCCTGCTGCTGTCTTTGGGTTTTCTGATTTAGGTATTCAGACGCGTCATTTCCGTTAATTCAGATAATCTCAGCTGAGCCTGTATTTTGTGTACCCCCGATATGTACAGAAGACTGTGGATACACCTCGGGAGTCCCTAAATAAATTGGAATGCTGCAGCTCTGCATTTTAATTGCAGAGCGTTGTTTACAGAGCACCGATCTGCCTGCAAGCAGGAAAAAACGTGGGGTAACAGAGGCGCCCAAGCATCAGAATATGAGGTCTCTCTTGAATCCGTGGTGTGTAAACAACATTAAGGGTTTGGTAGGTGTTGTGTTACGACTGACGCCGACTGTTCTGGGGCGTCAGTCAGTCACTTATTTGATCGTCTAAGCGTTGTTGTGAAATACGATGCATAAAATCGAATCGCTCTCTTTTATTACAGCGCTGGGGCCGCGCAAATTAAACCAGGTTACATTTTTTTCACAGTCTGAAAGCATGCTCATGAGGTTGATTAGTGACTCTAAATTGCCTCTAGGTGGGAGGAATGTGTGTGTTACACTGGGTGCGACCCGCACACGCATCAGATGTAATCAGCGATTGTTTCTCAAACAACCACGGGTGAATAATTAATTTGAAACACCTACCCCTGTAAAAAAAAGGGTGAATTTCTGCTGATGTTTTTTCCAAAACTGTGTCTCTCACAGCATTTAAGTGCTCAGTTCGACTAATTTATCCCTGATTCAACAGTTATAAAGCACAAAAATAACCCAACAAGGCTATTGTGCTGCTGCATTCATTTGTGTGGTAAAACTGTGTGATCTCACCATACAGTCTGTCTTCTCACCCGTCAGCGCGCTCTACGCGCAAACACGCCGCTAGATAATGCCTGCCTGCTAGCGCCGAGGTGCCACGCCGATCTGATAATTGCATTTGTAAAGTTTCTCTCAGGGCTGTTTTCACAGAGGTGTGTGTGTTGTGTGTGTGTGTGTGTGTGTGTGTGTGTGTGTGTGGACTGAAACGAGAAAAACAGAAATCTGAAAGTTGTTGTAACAGCAGACAGGAAGTGACGTCAGGAACAAAGTGAATGATTTATCTTCACTCTGGCAAAGGCTCAAGCTGCCTTTGTTCAATCCCTATTTTGTGGAGTTCAGAGGAACATGTTTGTGTCTTTTGTTTCCATGTGGGGGCTCATTTGTGCACGCTTGGAGGTCGGAGGTCGGGTAAGTTGAATCATGACTTTGACGCCCGCGTCAAAGTCGTCAACATCCCATCAGTGGAAAATAAAGGTCTAAAAAGACCTCCCTAAAGCGCTCATGGGAGTGGAGGTGGCTGGTGTAAGCTGCTGCTGCTGCTGCGTGCGCGAGCGAGCGAGTGAGGGAGCGGACCCGTAATGATCCATCTGCAGGTTCACCTGCACAAACCTGGAGTCCCTCGCCTCCCTGAAGCTCTGGGGGAACAGCTTTCCATCTTTCCTGTTCAGTTTCCGGTGGTGTGGCAGCGCAGCCTCGCTGCAGAAAGGTGTTTAAACTTGAGGCAGGACGATGTTTTGACAGGACGCCGCTTGTGTTGGACGGACGGGGACGTCCCGTTGATCAATCAAGGGTGTGACCGGGCTGAGCGTGCAATAAACCTGAAAGTCTGCGCCAGTCTGTTTGATAAGCAGGTGTACCAGCGCGCCCACGTCGTGCACCTGCACACCTGAAATACTAACGCCACAGGGAGCCGGGGTGGAGACGGGGTTAAGTGACGTTTGATACCTCTGAGTCATTAATGCTCCATTTGTCTGCTACGGCCGCCGAATCTGAACGTTTCGGTCTATAAAAACGATGCTCGTATTTTGGTCACGCTCCTTTTGCTCTCATCCGCCTCGTTCAGGGTCGTGGAGAGTCCTTGCCTGCGGTGCGGCGCCGGTTTTCGGGGCCGATCATGCTCCCTCCTCTGAGTAGGAGATACTCATCAGAGCACCTACGTGAGGCCCGCCGGGCATCTTCACTCCACGGGCTTCCGCTGGACCAGCTGGAGGCGCTTTACAGCCGAGCGGTGGCCATTCATGATAAACACAGGTCAGTCGCACACACACACGCACACACACACACACACACGCACACACACACCGGCTGCTGTCATTCAGAAACACAATAATCTCTGTGGTCTTTTCCAATGGACCCTTGTGTCACCCCGCTGATGTTATCACTGCTTATTCTTTGTCTGTGAGTCACAGGTTGGAGCCAAAGCAGACAGCAAGTTATCAGTCCCTCAATCACACACACACACCACACACACACACAAATGAAATAGTGTGGAATGTTTAATGGTTCCAGGTGATAATGAAAGCGCTTCCTTTGCCCAAAGTCTGGTATTTGCAGTAACAGGTAGAGACCTGTCACTGAAAGGTCAGTGTGTGTGTGTGTGTGTGTGTTTAGTTATTTTATGTTCTTCTTTCCTTTACTCATGAAATGGTGGTATCTAGATAAAATCTAAACCTCTTCTTATCAGGTTATTCTCATAAATCTGTTTTTAATGATAAAAATGATGACACCAGCCCCTCTTGTCCTCATTATCATACCCAGCGGATGCTCAACAGCGTTGGGATCCAACTGCCTCCAGTCTCCACTATGCTCAAAGTAGCTTTAATATGGTTTAATTTCCTTTACTTCATTGGATGTACTCAACAGCGCAATAATACAGAGAATATTTTATTGAATTCAGAATGAAATCCGGCTTCTTCCTGACAAGTTTTTATATTAGGATATTCACAATTCACTTGTGGGAATAACATTAATGGTGACACCAAGAGTAAATCCTTCCCCAATTTATTGCTGTTGGAAGGATTACACCAAGAGGACAAAGGCATGGATTTGCAGTTTTTGAAGAAGTATGTGGTGGGCGGTCTTGCTCTTGAAGTGTCACGCCCACTCTACCTTCCAGCCTCAGCTCTTGCCTGTTTTTCCATGTTTTTAATGAGATGGTCCAGGACCAGGTCCCTGGTACTGTTCCAGGAACCTTCCCCATCACTGTCCAGGAGAGTTGATTCTCAAGAGGATTTGATGGGAGAATTATGGAAATGATGCGGCTCCGGTTAATTGACTCCGGCGGCGTGAGTGAAATTGGCGTATGGAGCATCGGCAGTGAAGCGAGGCTTTCTGTGGCGGTCTTAAACCTGCCTGCGGCCTCCCTTGAGTGACAGTTTGTCAGGAAGCGCTTCGGAACAACCGGGTTGGGCGGTGGCTGCTTCCGCCCGCTCCAAGAAAACGTTGGCGAACCGCTGGGGCAGACTGGGCCAGCAGGAAAAGCTGCTTACACGTGGGTATTATGAACATAGTTGTTATAATATAGGTGTTATTTAGACTAGCTCTCAGGTGTGTAAGACCAGAAAGACCTCTGCCTTCCACACACACACACACACACACACACACACACACACACACACACACACACACACACACACACACACACACACACACACACACACACCCCTCTATTGGATATTCTGTATGTGAAAAGATGAACACGATGGGCACATCGTTGGACCTTAAAATGACAACGTTACAGTGTTCTACTGATGTGTGATTTTGATGTTAGACAAAATAGGAGGAAGAGGAAGAACTAGATGAGAGAGAGTGGGTGGGGGGGCAGAGAGAGGGAGAGACACAGAGAGAGGTAGAGAGACAGAGAGACAGACAGACAAAGAGAGTTAGAGAGAGTAAGAGAGGGACATAGAGAGAGGTAGAGAGAGAAAGAGAGAGGGACACACACATAGGTAGAGAGAGGGAGATAAAGAGGGAGAGAGAGGAAGAGAGACACAGAAACAGAGAGAGAGAGACATAGAGGATGAGAGGGGGAGAGAGAGAGAGAGTTAGTTCAGGTTTCAGCACCGAGCTCGTGGACAGCAGAGCAGCTCTGTGCGTCGCGTGCCCCACCGACGGGGTTTCCTCCTCGGACTCGCAGGCTCTCCGGGTCGTTACCCCGTTAACCCCCGTTAACCCCCGCTAAACCCCACCCCCGTTAACCCCCGTTAACCAGCGGGTCAGCCCGACCCGCCGACACCGGTGAACCGGCGGGTTAACCCGGCCGTGAAGATGGAGTGCGGCGCGCTGAGCAGGGAGGGAGCGGGGCTGGCCAAGCCGCCCAAGCACCTGTGGCGGCAGCCGCGGACGCACATCCGCATCAAGCAGCGCTTCCACTCGGACACCGAGCGGTACCTGTGCCGGAACCGGACCCTGGAGAAGCTGCGGCCCGGCCTGAGGAAGCCCCGCATGTCCTGGCCCTCCTCGGCCCGACGGTAACTTTCCCCAGCCCCTTCACTGCGCCTCTTTAATTACTTTAGGCGCCTTAAAAGCGGCCGAAACGACGCCGACTTTGGGCAAATTAATTTGTAATAAGTTTGGACACTTGGAGTACGAGTTCAAGAACTTGTGCAAATGCTCGCAAAAATGCAATATAAATGTAATATAAATGACAATCTGAAAGGCACTCGGCTCAAAGCCCCTTGATGGATGTCAAACGGATGGTAAAACGTTTAATTCCTGGTCTGTAGCAGCTCTACCTCATAATTTGCGTCGTTTTATTTTTAGGTACTCTGTCATGAAATTGTCGATCATCGATCGTGTTTTTGCTTCTTCGTGCGGTTTCTGAAAATTATTTTGGATTCACAAAGTCTGCAGAGCACGGCCAGGACCACCGGATCAATCCAGAGTCAATTCCTTCACGATGTGCACTTACAAAAAGATATTTGACTTTTTGTGGCTAAATTATTACTAATTACTACTACTGAAGCACTCGAAAACATTTGAAAATAGAGCACAGACATATTTTACCATTCACCAATGTTTCATTTCATAGTTTATCTACATAAAAACAGTTTTTAAGACATTCTTTTTTTTTAATTGCAATTGTCCAAGATGCACCATTTTTATGAAATATCTCTTGTGCACCTATGTGTTCACGGGGCGATCTGAAGGACCAGTGCTGAAAGAAAAAGTAATTTTATAAACTGGTAATCTAGTCCGGAAATGGCTGGGGTGTCTAAAGTGCACTGGGATATGTCTTGCCACATTTCCAGTGAGATTCCAGTTGGACTGCAAGCACTGGTCTAAGATGACACAATAAATGGATTTAGCCTAATGGCTAATGAATGCACTCATAACAATAATGAGATGCTATAACCCCCATTAGTGTTTCATTTGGTGGCTCTCAGCGGTTGGTTGATGCAGATATTCCACTGTAACGACCAAACATCCAGAGGATGAAACCACGTTTGCAAAACAAGAAAGGACACTTGAGTAAGTTAGGAGTAAATATAGGCACGGCGTGTCACCTTTGGCAACAACTCCGGGTGTTCTGCAGGTTCAGTCTTTTCAACTTGCCTTCGTCGTCTGCGCTGTTGATCAGATCATATTCTGCCTTTCAGCCTTATGAAATTTCTTTAAACAATTATCTTGCTAAGTAGTCATAATGTATAGAAGAGCAGTGATACTGCAGATGAAAAATACCTTGTGGTAATGAGAAAACTGAAGCTTAAGATGGTTGGCTGTACAATAATTGCTAGAAAAATGCCTTTAGCTGGCTTTGATTAAGCATTGAGGTGGTAGAATAATACTTTTGTGAAGCTCCATACATCTTTGTGCAATAACCTTGTACCTTTGGGAACAAGACCATTCATCACTGTTTTGTAGTAGATTGGATTCGTGTGGCTTAATTTTCCTGCTGTTGGGGACATGCCACGCAGCTAAGGGAACCTTTAATGGAAGGTTTGGTATTGTGTTCTAGAAAATATTGGAGATTTTATTCAATTATCTGTTATTATATATTCATAAACAGAATTACACAACAATCACAATATGATTTTCAACTTGTAAACGTAAAAATATTTCTTTAGTACAACACTATGAAATAATACCCCAGGGTGCGACTCACTGGCTGTCCAATTGTTCATTATGTGTCTTTTTGTTATCTCTTATTTTCCAAGTAAACTGCTCTTTAATTTCGAGCATTTATATGAGTGTATGGTCTTAAATTCCTCTGCGAGGAGAGAGAATTATGGATGGCAGAATTAAGCAGACCAGACCCATTTTTATTGAATCATAAATATCTGATGCAAAGAGTGAGAGTTTCTAGGGACCTGTGCCTGTCAGATTAACCCCTAAACATCTCCATCAACATCTGTATGTAACGGGGATCAAGGCATTTACTCTCCCAAAGGTCGCTGTTATTGTCACATTGATTTACCCACTTCATTTAACACTTTTGAAGTTGACGTGGGTGTAGAGATTACATCTTGCTTTTGCAAAACAGGGTTTCCATCCTGATGCGGGGTGTGTGAATTCAGTGTGTCTAAGCCATGGCAAAGCCAAGAAGACAGGTGGTAATGAAGAAACCAGCTGTTTGTAGTAATGGTATTTAGTCCAAATGCTGCTTTGTGCTGAATCACAATGAGTTCTAATTAAGATGAGAGTCAGCGTGGTCACTTCTGGGACTTGCTCAGATGGATGCTGTGAGAGAAACAACTGTCATCTAGACCAGTTGTCAAGTTGAAACAGGAAAAGGCCTTCTTTCAAAGCACTTTCATGGAGATGGTGAGAAATGCATCTGTTCCACTGGAAGCCATCTGTTTTCTTCAGGGATAATGGCATAAGGGTCCAATAGGTGTGTGAAGAGGCGAGTGCATGTAGAGTGCAGCCTCACAAAAGACACAAAGCCATGAGCTGCTGTGCTGAACAGGAGAAAGTGACATGGCCATATTTCTGTGCACTGACCTAGTGTGGATGTTGTATGTGCAGTTGTATAATAGAAACAATGGGCTGGTGCAGAGGAGAAAATAAATGTTCAATCACACAGGGATGATAGATTCTGCTGTCTTTGTGTTTCCAGGACATTTGAAACACCGTGTTGTGTTTGCTTACATTTCTTGCCATATCGTAGTAATATTTTCCCTTGTCTCGTAGGTGATACACAGTAGTTATCGTTAAAAATGTACCGGAGCAAACTGCAATCAGGCGTGTATAATGACTTAATTAGTGCTGTATTTGGATATTTTTCAAAGATTTCAGACAGACACAGATGTGTGGGATTAGCCAGCTGCAGGCTTGGGGTGCATTTGTCACTCTTCCCTGCTCTGGTTCGCTTAAATTGGTTGATGTGGAAGTTGCTGTGCTTAATCCCAGTAATCTTTTATATCGATGAGCCCACATTAATTTGTTTGAAAATGGCACAAGTGCATTGAAATGATTATAAAGGTCAAGGTGTGCCTCTCACTGTATTTTGTTGCTGAAATGCAATTACAGAGAAGCAGATTCTTTAGAGAGACTTAATTAAATTCATTTGTTGGCTCTAGACAGAGTCTTCTGCTCACCTCCTCCATTAATTTCAGAGGTTTTATTTAAGGATGTGCGCCACATTTTTAAATGCAAACAATACTGGCGTGTGAAGGAGCATATCCATCTCAAATATGTTTACTATGTCAACATTTGTCTGTGGCTTTCAGTAAAACTGAGACTTGATTGTTGACTTGAATGTCTTCCGATAACGTACTCCTCAAGACCGAAGACTCTTTAAACACCAGTCACGATCAGCGCTACAGCACGCGCGACTTTATCAAACCTGTCACTTTCCATTCCCAGTCCTTGTTGAATTATTCAGGAGATAATATTTGAATTACTTAAATGCAGAGCGGCTACAGTCGACATTTAGAGACCACCGAGGATCAAACGTCTCTGTACAAGTTCCTTCCTGTATGACACTACCGCTATCTTAATCTCGTTATCTGTCAAATTGTTATGAATTCTACTGTGGGCCACAGATTAAGAGTGAAATTCATCCTGTAGCTTTGGCAGGTTTTTAAAGAAGACACTGAGTCACTGGATTACCAGTTGTTGAATAACATTTCTGATGACAGCATTTTCTGTACATAAAACTGATGAATCACTGGAGGCTCTCCATTTAGCACAGGGGTTAAAGATAGCACAAAGGTCCTGGCTGAGGTGATTATAGCAAATACATTAACACAGCTGGATAAAGCACTTTTTTCCTCTGTGAAAACAGTGTGCTGTCATTAAAATAACACATAAAAGCAGTTGTGTTTGATGAGCCTCGATGAAACAATGTTCAGAGAAATGCATTTCAGACACTGACGTTTCTCTTGTTAGGAGCTCAAGTTTTAAGGTCTGTGGCTTTTTGTCTCACTGTGGTTGGAAGTCTGTCTTTGTGGAATAGATTTAGTTTGACAGTTATGTTGACTCGATAAAGAAGATCCTCTGATGATTGTGTGGATTTTCGTGCCATCTGGCCAGGGATTCAAACTGGCAGCATTCAGGACACTTTTGTTGTCGTGTAATTTTCCACGACACCACGGTACTGCCTGTAATCAGCTGATTATAGATGGTCCGGTCTCAGATGTTTAGGTAACCAAGCGGTTTGGGGAGTTTCTTGGCATTCCTCCTGATTGTTGCTCACAGCCCACCCCTCCCCATTTGAACCACCTCATCAAGAGACAATAAAAATGTATTATCTGCAGCACAAGAAGCATATACAGAATATTCTTTCCACCAGCAGACAATGAGGCAAACTACTTAACGACTCTGATTTATCTTAATTATGCATATCTGTTTGTTGTTTGAAAGGGCAGTTCTCTGCCAATTAGCCAGTACCAAGAAAAAGAGGATTATATTCACATTTAAACTTGATAGGCAGGGAAACGGTGCAGTTATTCCCGTGCTGCTTTTATAAACTAGACAGTCTTGTTGTTGATGTCCCCCTTAAATGCACAGAAGTGGAAGCAGCGGTGTATTTTATTTATCTGAGAACAACAGACATGGTGCTGTGGTTCAGCTGCTCGTGACCGCTGAAGGATATTCAAGTTCTAAGATATTTTCTTTACCTTCCTCTTACATTTGTGCACAAGTACCAGACAGCCTTCCCTCCCTGTCATTAGTGATACGCCATCTGTTATTCCTTGTCTTCCGTGACAGACCAGCGCGCTCAATTGTGTCCCAGTGCGGATCAGCTTAGCATTGTCCTCACACTAAATTGCCTCTCCAGTGTCTTCAGCCTGGTGGGCAACGCCGTGGACAAAAACACCACGAGCTAAGTCGTTTCCGTCAGCGTTTTAGAGGAGGGTGATATTTGAACGTTAGCGCCTTCGGTGAACAACTCTCCCACCTCTTCATAACTTCCTTAAATGTTTGCAGTAGAATCATTGATTTTTTTTTTTTGTTATGAAAAACCCTTTTTCCTGGGTTTCTATTGCTACTCTCTATTCTTAAACCGCTTCCTCCTCTCTATGTTCAAACCAATATTTGTGTATCTGGCAATGTGGCTTTAAGTGGGCAGTTTTCTCTTTGCTGTGAATTTAAAACTCGGCTACTGAATGCACAGGAGTTGGAAGGGAAACTTTCAGAACCTCTAATCCTCCACGGGTGCCGTAGGTTTGGTTAGTTAGGTTGCAGTCCAGGTTTAATTCAATCATCAATCTAATTTACAGTTTAACATTTTATTCTACAGGTAAAGCAAAAATGCACCCCTTTGACGCACTGCACCAGATTCTGGGTAAGAGCTCATTTGCATTTTTAGTCACATCTGTTGTTTCACCCAGAAAAAGACCTTGAGGAGGTCTAGCACTTTGGATTTCTTTATATAGCGCTAGATTTGTTCACCCAGGCATTTTTGTCTTTGCATATTTTAAAGGCATATTTAATTAAAATTGAACCTGCTATTTAGACCGGCGTACTGAAATGAGGATATGAAAATGCCGTGGTCAGGTTACGTGTGCCTTCACGTCAATCTCACCTACATCAACCCTGTCTGAGCCTGTCCCAGGGCGAGCAGAGCATTCAGAAACCGTGCAGTAAAGCTGTCCTCGTTGTGAGGCGCTTCAAGTATTTGCTGACCAGCAGGCCAGTGATAGCACCAGCACGGACAGATGTGAGATGGAACAGCTTTGATCATCCCAAACCATTTCTAATCAGCTCTGGTGGGCTGGACCGCCGTTGGCCTGGGGTTTGTGATGAGTGTGATGAGTCTTTATCAGTTAATCCTGCCTCACATTGTGGCACTGATTACCTCGCAGCGCTCCACATGTCCAGCTCGCACTGTGCCACGCTTAAATAAATTATCAATTAGTCTGTTTACCAGAGATGCAGAAGAAAATAACTTTTTTTTTTTTGGGGGGGGGGTTAGTTTGTGTTTCTTTTCAGCAGTAGACTAATTGCACATTAAAAAGTAATTACTGACATGATCGACCCGGGTCACGCCCCTGCCTTGTTACGGCAGCATCCAGGCGCATGAAGGTCACAGTCAGGAGCCTCACCAGACATCCTCGATGATTAAAGATATGCTGCTGTCGTCAATGAGCACCCGGTTGCCCTGGCAATGCCGCCTCTGATAGATAGCTATATCTGATATCTTTTCTTGCTGACATGATACTCTAGCCTCGAGAGTCACCTCGTTTGACTTGGCAAACTCGACTGGTGCTGATAAGACACGTGGAAGCAGCATTTGTTTCGCGGGTCTGTCTAAACTTCCGTTCCCCTGTAATCACCATGTGAGATCAACGCACCCTGCTTGTGCATTCTGAGAGACACCGGTATCACAAGAACTAGTGGCTCCCTCCTTCAGGGCCCAATTACCTGGGCAGTGCACGTTAATATCAGCAAGATTAATTATTGGACACCCAGACAGTTTGTCTTGTGTGTCATAGGACTAATCTGTGTCCAGGGGGAGAAAGACCCTCATTTTTGATAGATATTTACAGTTATTATGAATCTGCAATTTGACACCCTGCAAACTATAGACCAAACCCTTTCAAAGTGAAGAGGCACCATCGGCTAAATCAAATTTCATTTGTTGGGCGGGACTTGAACGGTTGTGAGTTCCAACAGCACGAGCTTCTGCTCCCATCCAGAATGAGCCTCTTCGTGTTCCTGGCTCCTCTTCCTCAGGGGCTGGCTGGGATGCAAAGCTTCCATCTGGAGTGGCTTACCACACACTCTGTGCCTGTCTTCACATTGTAACCTCATGTAATGTCTTACACTTTTACCTTTGCGTTGGATTTTAAGAGTTTATGATCCCCAATCTGCAAATGATCGTGTATCTGCAGACTCATCAACGGAAGCTGTGGGTTAAAGTTGTCTGCTTTCATGACTCCAGTGGTTTTATGCATCATGCGGGTTTGCTTCTGTGTTTGTGTTTCATTTTTTTAGTGAGTGGTGGAAGGACAAGAGAAGGAGTGAAAAAACATCCTCCATCTTTGAGAGTTGGGGGTGGCAGGAAGAAGGTTGTGCATGAGTCAGTCTAATAAATAGTCCCGCGCTTCTCTACATTAGTCACTTTCAGAAAAGACCCAAGGTTCAGCTCCATCATTTTCTTTCCCATTGACTCATAATGGCACACGTTTGACTGACGAGCCCGCGCCATCCCCACTCTTTATGTTTTTTCATTTCCTCTGACTCGGCTGAAGACTGAATTACAGTTTAAATAGAAGAATGTGGCCATATGTTGTTTTCACTTACATTCAGTAAATTATGAATCCATTTGAACATTTTTAAGTAGTGACATTTTGTCTTGTCCTCACAACTTAATATTGTTCTGTGTGTGTGTGTGTGTGTGTGTGTGTGTGTGTGTGTGTGTGTGTGCGTACGTGCATAGACACCATCTGCAGTTCACATTTAGTAACTTGTCATACAACAGCTGTGTTTTTGTTATTGGACCCCCCCAACCTCCATGTTTAATAGGCTGGATGCACCAAAGCTATACCAGTATTAATAATATAATATTAACTGTTCTGATGGATAAATGACCGTGGCAAATGGTTTTAAAAGTTGGTCTCAGGATGCTGTTATCATACAAATGGGGCTCTGTCAGATACACAAGTCTGAGCATTGTAATGCTGCTAATTCATTTATTACTCAACCTCTCCCAGCAGATGAAAAAGCTGCTGAAAAATTGAACTTTTCAGAGTAATAAATCCCAAGTAACCTTTCACAGACACTGTTTAGCAAGTAAAGAAAGATGTGTGCCTGCGCGCACTACCATAGATCATACTTTGCATTTTCTCCACCCTTTAACTTATGAAATGTGAAGATGGAGGAGGTAATGTAGTGTTTATGACTCAAGTTTACCTCCATCTTTCAACCTTTTCTAAAACATGAATTGAAACGGTGATTCTTGCCTTGTCTTGTGCCATCCAGAATAAGTCATGTTAATGTTGCCTAGTCAGGCATGGAGCATGCCTATTAATAACAGAGATTTGACAGTTTCAGCATTAGCTCTTATTAACTCTGGGTGTGCACGGATCATGTTGCTGTGATTCAACAGACAAAGGGAACCGAGAACAGAGGAGCATGTTCAGCACTCGTCTTAGTCTTTTTAACACTTTTCCATTGATATGTGATCTGTGATAATTGCACAGCTGACATAGAAGATTTTCACAAAAGAGGCTCAAAAGAAGATTTCAGCTGTTTGAATGATGCATTATTTAAATCCTATTGAAAGCATTTACTTATTTATTTATTAGCTGATGTTTGAGGTCCTTGACAATAATCACAGTGGGGACTATTGAGGTGGTCTATGACTTGTAAAACAACATGTAAAGAGAAGTAATTTCATATTCATGGATTGCAGGGATTCGCTTTGACTAAAAAGCCATCTTCGCTCTCCGACTGTCTGTCATAACGTGTTCCTCAATGCCTGCTCTTCAGTCAGCCCCAGTGGTAAAGCAGCGCTCTGGAGATACAACAAACCATTGAAGTGACAATTGCAGTGTTGCTGTCATCTTGACAAAGCTCTGTTTTTATCAGCACCGCGGCCCCACTGCACCAGCATAATAACACCTCCCCTGTCTGCACTTCCCAGAGGCTCGGCTCGTGTCTGCCCTGGCACAAGTGTAACTGGATAACGTACGCCGAAGGAATGAAAGAGATGTAAACTTGTGTGCTGGAGAGCTCCAGGTTTACTCCCGCATTAACATAGTGATAATTCAGCAGTGGTGTGAACTAACAGCACTATAATTCAAGCCTGGCCATATTTAGCCAGGGCTCAGTGCTGTGTAAACAAAGACCGCTGCAGAGGGAGGGCCGTTCACCAGCTGAACCCCTGCCCGCGTCCAGATACATTCGTATCTGTCCTCTGACAGTTTAAAAGAAGAAAAGTCCTATAAATCAGATGAATGGATACGAGGCAGTGTGAAGATCCAGGTGTGGATTTCCTCTGAGGGAAAGCTGCTGTGAGGACATGTCTGAGCAGGACTCTGACTCTGGACCCAGAAGGCTGCAGGAAAGAGCACCATGAGTGAGCCTCCACCGCAAACCACCGGGGAGGCCGCTTCCTTCCCAGTTTGCAACCCTCCAGCCTTCCAGCTGAAGCCTCAGGCCTCTTTCTCTCCCTGTGGGTCGCCGAGGATGTCGCCCTGCGGTTCCCCTCGAAGCTCTCCGCGCCACTCTCCTCTGCTGTTCCGCAAGCTCCTGATGAACCGTAGTATAGCGCTGCAGCGCCGCTTCACCCTGGCACACACACCCAGGTACCGTTACTGGATTGATGCCTAACGTTGCCAGTTAATTACACCACTGGTGAACCGTGCTCAAGTGTCTTTTTTAATACTCACTTGTCATAAAAGTGACAGGACCGCCAGCTGAGGCTGTAGGCTGTGCGGCTTTAATTTAAACCCTGTCTGAGTTTCCAGTACTAAAAATCACAGATTACAAGAACCTTTCGGAAACCAAAAGATTATTATTGAATTATTACAATTAGATAGTGTGTCATTTTCATTCTAAAGGGAAAACCCTTCTGTTTGTTTGAGCATTTAATTAATGCTCACAGCAGCTGACATAATTTTGAGTAAACTCTGGGAGAAAACCTCCAGAGGAAATCTGACAGGCAGATTTATTTTAAACTAACTAGTAACTCAGGTTAAGCATATTTAATTATGTATGTTTGGGTGCATAATCTAGTACTTAACTATGAGGAGTCTTGTAAATTAGGTATATACAGTCACGGGTGGGGCTAATTTGTAGAGTATCTTGATTTAGAACATTTTAGATGTGTGCATGAAAGTGTGAGATTTAGAAGTAAAGCAGCTGTCAAACACATATCGGTGCGATCTCACCTGCAGATTCCTGCACAGCGAAATGTTAACAGTGGCAGTCGTTAAAGCCAATGCCGTATTTCTAGATCATAATGTGTGAAAAATTAATGAGTGCTAAGATGTTAGGAAATTTATCTTAACACTCGTCGTCGTTACTCCCCTCACTTAGGCAGAAGTGGCCATGTTTGCCCCCCCTCATTCCTGTTTTTACTGGAAATAAAAAGGGAAAAGACATTTATTGTGATAGCTAAGTTGAATAATTTTCAGTCCATGCTTTTATTCTTTCGAAAACTGTGTATTACATACTGTCAATTGGTATACATTTGGACTGTTCTATAAATATTTGCCAAAAATAATGGATGTATACAATCATTTAAATCAGAGATGTCCAAACACCCCCCCAGAGGTCCTTGAGGCTGCAGGTTCTGGTCCAACCCAGCAGCAGCAGCACCAGACTGGACTCACTTCATCAACTCATCTGAGTCTTCAACAGCTGACTGGTCAAACTGGGTGAGCTGGACTGGTGGAACCAGAACCTGCAGCCTCACGGCCCCTTGGGGGGGAGGTTGGACATCGCTGATTTAAACAACAATCAAACAATCACTGATTTAAGTGATTGTCTCCAAGTGGTCGCTACACGACTTATTCCTTCAGTACCAGAATTCCGCCACAAGATGGCAATATAGCCCAAACAGCAAGCACGCGCACGCTTGATACCCTTTCATGTTTATCACACAAGTTATATCACACGTGTCCTGGCTCATAGCTAAGACAAGATTTAGAAAGGTGTAAGGCACGTCATCTTGTCGTCAGTGAAAGCGTTGGGGTATCTTTTCTTCAGTGAAGGTGCACAAATGAGTTGGATGTACCACAGACACCGAAGGAGCCTCTGCCTGCTCACTTTGGGCCGGAGTGATGGTTTCTGCCTTCACGCATGAAATGTTAACCATTGATGCTTCGAGCAGTGAAACATCTCAGAGTCCGATTATTGAATGCTGTGCTTTTACCGACCGCTCACAGTTACATAACTGGTTCTGTTGTGCATTGTTATTGTCACGTAAACAGTGTCACGGCCCTTGTTGCCACCCTGTCTAGCGCCGGTTCTAACAATACACCCTTGCTAGTAATGTAGCTGTAGGGTAACTGCAGGACGGTATCTGGTCAGGTGGTTTATCGAGCTCACGTGTCCGTAAAGGCTATGTTAAGCCAGTAGAAACAAAAACACTTGTCAGCCGTTGGCTGGAGTCACATGTCTGTGTTGCATGTTGGGTTACAACAAACAGTCTGTTGCAGCTTCGAACTTAAAAGTTTAGAGGGAAGTTCGTTCGTGCCTTGAGAGAAAATGATTTACTTTGGAGAAGATTTGTCACCAAAGAAGAGAGAGAAGACGATAGCCTCTGCGAAGACTTGTTTAGAGCTCGTGGACCTGCCCAGATTGTAATTTAGGAGGTCCTGCAGCTTCACACAGAGGGAGGATTCAAACGTTGGGAAGCCGGCGTACAGTGTTACTCGCAACAATAACTCAACCCTTCCCCTTTTGTGCACAACTGAGCGAGTGACTGACAGAGAAGTACAGCGGGGTGGATACCAGGGGTTTCTGCCCTATGGATATGTGCAACAAAGACCCATTCAGGAATGGAATCGATGACGTCACGTTTGTTGTGCTAGCAACAAATTATTGCAAGAAGAAAAACGACGATGGAAATTCCTCTGGAGCTGAATCCTGTTACAACAGCTCTCTTTATGCCTCTTCCCTTGTGGAGAACTTTATAAATATCACACTCTAGATAGCCTTGTTGGGGCTTGCCTGGGACCCCGGCGAAAGAACTCTAAAGACTCTATTATGATCTGTCCCCGTTCGGCTGTATCAAGATCTTCCCGTGCTTGGATTCAGCTCAGCAGCGCACTGCTGGTCACGGGACCAACAACAGCCTGCTCTTTTGAACTTCAGCAGTCTAAATGATGAGCTCGGGTTTTGTGCTTTTGGCGTTTTGTTTTAAACTTTGTGTTTTTGTGTGAGTCAAGAGCTCAAGGGACGATGAACAAAGACCTCAGGTTGGCAAGAAAGGGACCACCAAGTAGTTTTGGACATGGTCGGAGACACTCTTGCTCAGGGTACGTCCTTAAACTGTGAAGTGTGTTTACAGGGGGGGAAACGACAGCTTTGTACACAATATGCTAACTAGATGTTTCTGCTAATGACTCTAGTGGGGCACAGAAAACAAACTTTGAGTAGCAATCCGGACATGATTGTGAACAAACAGAGCACGTTGAGTTGGGAACAATCTTGTGTAGATTTATAGCGCTGCTGCAGGCTTACTTAATGAAACGTGAAAGCACCCTGGGGGTAGTCTGCCGTGCAGCAGATCAACAGTCTTATATTACGCTGGTCGTAGATGGAAGTGCGAGGCTCTCGTTTATGGTTCTGAGCTGTCCGTCTGTTTTGTTTTTATGTGACTCAGCATGCTTTTAGAGGAAGTTACAGGAAATTTGTTTGTGGCAAAATTCATCCTACAGACTTCCTGTTTCTGCGGAAAGCAGTTTCTCACACCACGTCAGTGTCATGCTGTCCTGGTTGGTGGAGGGATGGACAGTTCACTTTTGACAGCTCACATTCAGTCACGGCATGTTTGGGTTTCTCTTCCTGCCTAATTCTTGGGAAGTCTTCTGCCATTAGTGGACTTAAAACAGCTTTCCAAATTTGTTCTGCATAATTCATCAGATCATGACAGACACAGTCAACATGCGCTACACCTTTATTTACTTACTCTAGTTGGTTTAGAAAAAAAGAACAGTTGAAACCTCTGAATGACTGCTTTCATACAATCTTATTAACAGTATGAAATTCGATGGAAAAGTAAAGTCTTTGAATCTGTTTCCAAAAACATTGCCACCAGCTATGAAATGAATGAACAAAGTCAACATATTGTTAAAACCAAGAATTGAGGTATTTATATTGAAATTGGTGAAACAGAACCCTGATTAATAAAAGCAATGGTTATAAAAAGAGCTTTCTGTCTGGCTACTCTTGAAGTAAGGTTAGGGGAGGTTTCTCACTATAAACTTGTAAAATGAATTGGACAATGTTTGCCCTGACAAGTCCTGGATGCCCTGGGCTAACCATCTGGTTTGATATTAGTGTACAGCTCAAAACACACCATCCTTAGGTAGTAGAGTGGGTCTATTTCGGGACTAATGCTGAATGGCACATAGAATATTTTAGCAACATACAGTATACCACCCAGGAGGCTATGTCTTTTTAAGTGATTGCTTTTCTTTACCAGCACAATCCAAAGCACATTCTACACATAGTGCGCATACATACACATAGGCTGTAGTAAATGAGCCTAAACCAGTCTCTGAGCATCTCCAGCTTATTTTGACATATACAATACAAGACCATGAATTGCTGAGCAGCTGAAATCCTAAACCAAGCAAATACAGCCCCCACATTTCCCTTTCAACATTACAGCAGAGCTCCCAAATGCAGTGTTGTTAAAGAGCAGGCGCAGCTGAGTGGTAAATATGACCCTGACCCAACTCTTTAAAGATGTGCTCACTCTAAACTAGGCTATATTTTTATATAACAATGACACCTCCTCATTTCCACATTCAATTAAGGAGCATTTGATGTGTCAAGTGGCATAAAAGTTAAACAAACTACACTATATATAAACATATATTCTCAAAATAAAGCCTGTGAGCTTAGTTCTGCAGCCACCACAACCTGAGAGCACGCGACACATGAATACAACATGTGTTTCTAATTTCTCTTGACAGACAGACACGCTGCACCCACCCACTCACCGCCACCATCCCAAAACCCTATTGATTATTCCAGTACAAAATGTGACTTTGCTGTGTTGAGGTCATATTTTGAAACTGCACTTCATCAGGTTTCAGATTAACAATATGAGGGGGAATTTACTCACCCCATTTGGACATTCCAGCCCCAGCTTGTCACTCTTGTAACTTTAAAATCTCACAGGGCAATTTAAATTATTGGACGCTTACAAATGTTATTAACAGACATAACAAGTGGCTTGTTCTCTTTCTTTCCATTGTTTTTGTCTTTTTATGAGTGCCAGAACCTTACTGTGGGTGTGTGTTGGTCCGTGGATACACACTGACCTCTGCTGGAAGATCAGCAGCATTTTATATTTGGGAGTTAAAAACGGTGTCTGCTGGAGCTGTGTGAACTCATGGTTACGTTGTCATGGTGGTAACAGTGAAAACAACAACAGCTGCTTTCTTGCTTGGGGTCAAGAGTTTAGTCACTTTTTGGGGTCGTGTTTGATTTCCTTGACGTGGCAGACTAAATACTGTTGCACTTCTGAGGGTAGTTCAGCTCAAACGTGTTCTTCAACACCAACCAGCTGAGACGGTCTGGGCTTCACTTCGGGGACTCAGCCGCTAGATGGGAGGAGTGCGCCCTCCTCCTTCACCGGTGTAGCACTGGGAAGCAGGGACGCGTGTGTCTGCACACACACACACAAGCACTCAGAACCCGGTCTCTGGACTGGGCTGTCCTCGTGTCCTCTGTTGTGTCAGATTGGGATTGACTTCTTACATCATCATTTAAAAAAAAAATGTTCTGCTGGCAGCCAGTATAACATGCTTTTGATCGCATCAACCCAACTTTCAGAGCAAGAATCGATCAGACGTCACAACTGTGAGCGCTGAAATTAAGTCTGGGTTGAAATATTTGATCCCTTCTCTTAACTTAGATGGAATAATTCATTGAAATCTGCTCTTTCTTAAATCACAAGCAAGCAAATAAAAGTCGGGGTAATGCAGCCACTACCGAATGTGTTGATGTGTATTCCCAAACACACCGATGTAAACAAAAACATGAGACTGGACACACACACAGCTTATTCTCATCACGCTCTTCAGTTTTCTTCCTGCCAGCAGCCAGCTGGACCGCAGAAGTCATTTTTCTGCAGGATTTGGTTACACATGACCTCACAAGCACCTCAGCCTCTGCAAACCTCTCCCCTGCATCTGTTTCCAGGTCCACAATGTTTCACAAACATGAGGCAGAGGAGGAAAGAGCTTTAATGTGAGAGGTTAGCTCAGTTTAGGTTTGTAAAGCTAAAACAAAGAAGTGATCCTCGTGGAAATAAAGAGTGGTACCACGGAGGGGACACCCAGGACCCAGCCACCGTCAAGATGGAGGCTGCGGTTTAGGAAAAAAAAAGTTGTAAACGACCGAGACGGTGATTCCGTATCTGCTCTCTCCCCTGGGTGTGGAGGTTGGACAGCTTTATGATTCAATAAAACCTCTCGTTATTGTGTCCATTATAATATTTGTTAGACAGCCTTGAAGGCATATTGGACACTCGTAGGGCACAGCGTTGCACAACACACCAGTGTCCGCTCTCACAACCCCAGTTACCTGTACAGGGCCTGCACTCACATTCAGCATTCAAAAAAAGTGGATTTATTTTTCCTCAGTTGGCTGTTAGTCCAGATGGATCTGTTCAGAAAGTTGATCGGACCTTTCCGACGTGCCTGGTTTCGTGTCTGGCGACCACGTGGGCCGTGTCTCAACAAACAAATATTTGCTGTGATGTCAACAGCATTTAGTTGCTCAATTGGTAAAAAGGCCAGTGGGCAAAACTTTCACACTCACAGTGGGCTTCAGATCAGCGTCCTGGGAACTAATTATGCTCCTGGAAGACATTGTTGAAGAGCCACAGATCAAACAATGGGTAGCAATCCACGCCGTTTATGTTGTTGAATTTACTCCTGCTCTGGAATGAAAAATAACGTTGATCGTGTTAAACGGGCTTACTGAACTTCTGCACAGTTAAGTTGGGAGAGAGCACTGTGCAGCACGTATGCCCGTTTATGATAGACAGCTCTGACATGTCGACACATATGATGCAACTGTAGACCTTCCTGTAGCTCACTATCTGACTCACACACATTGGACGTACACCCACACACGGTTCATGTATTTTTTTCCATGTGCAAGAGAGGCCATGTGCATAAAAAGTCAGAGGGAGGGAGGAAGGGAGGGGTGTGTCTCCAGAGAAAGGAGGGAGCTCAGCCCTGTACTCCACAATGTGTGTTTGGAGCCATCAGCTCTACTTCTCCGTGTTTAGCTTCCCAACCCAGGCTGGAACAGGAGCGTCGCTGAGGAAATGACTTTGAAAACACACAGCTTTGATCCACGCTTTCTTCATTCGCCGCTTGTTTTGCGCTGGGGGAGCGATGCCGAAACACACCGAGGACTGCTTCACACCGCCTGGCCGTGCCCCTTCAGAGCCCCGGCGTGGTGTTGAGGTGCAGGACAGAGATCACAAGATCACAAGATCAGCGGCATGTTGGGATGAAGTAGAGGGGGCAGAAGAATAGAGAGGAACCGCAAAGGGAGACTGAAGCAAAATGAGCTTGCCAAATAGCTGCATGTATCTGTCCCCTTCGGCCCAAGACCGCCACTTCAAAGTGAGGAATGGAAACATCTGCGGGTCGCCATGTGCTGTCAACCGGCCCATCGACATCGTGCAGAAACGCAGGCGGTAGGCCACCAGATGTGCTTACGCAGATTCTCCAGATGCAAATCTCTAAATACACACAGCTGTGTGAAGTTTTGCCAGCGATCAACAGTAACTTTTGCTGAGATTGAGATTTAGCCTGTGTGCAAAGTTGATTTTTTTTGTATTAAATTGCAAGTTGGCTCTGAAGAATCCGGCTCTGAACGCTGCATTTGTCCCAAATAACTATCTAATATAAAACCAGATACTTTCATCGAGGACATTTGTAATTTAGGTCTTGGTGTTGTTGTTAAAAGTATGTGAAGCATCCAAAAAAAATTCAAATTAAGTTAAATTATTAGGTCCAAATGAGCTGTATTTTTAGCAAGCATTTGCATCGGCTATTTGATCTGGTGACAGCAGTAACCACACACCCAGAGCAGTAAATAGTATGTGCTGGTGGTCTTTTTCATGCATTCACCAGATCTGTTCGTTGCATTTAGGTGATGACAGCAGTTGTCTGTTACCAAAACAACAAGCGGTTTTAAAACAACTGTGGTGGTTCTAAAGTTTGGTCCTTGCGCGAATGTCACACACGCGTGTGTTCTGAAAGGGTCCGTTGGGCTGAAGGTGACAAAAGAAAATCTGAGTAAATCCGCAGATGGTCATTCACAAAGTTATGATGACATCAGCCTTGGCGGTCAGGGAGGACGCCTTTCAAATGTCAGCCCGCATAAAAAATAAAAAAAATCCTTCAAAGGGAGGGCGCTAATCAACACAGAGACGTATTTATACTCCTGATGGACCGACCATGTGTGAACTACCTCTTAAAAGGAAAATGCAGTTGCCAAACATAGTTTAAAAAAACTGTACTGACTATGCTGTTTTCCACATACTCCTGAAGCTGAACTACTTTTACCGCCACAAGTTTGAAACTTTTACAGGCATTACTGCAAACCGTTGCTCATTTCTTGTAAATTTGATATAAGTCATCTCAGCACTAAAACACTGCATGCAGTTTCTGAAATGATAATTTTTATCTTTGAACACTACCGATGTTTACCTGTGATTCAGTGAAGTAGTAGTAGTAGCAGCAGTAGTAATAGCAGTAGTAGCAGTCACAGTAGTAGTAGCAGTAGTAGTAGTAGCAGCAGTAGTAATAGCAGTAGTAGCAGTCACAGTAGTAGTAGCAGTAGTAGTAGTAGCAGCAGTAGTAATAGCAGTAGTAGCAGTCGCAGTAGTAGTAGCAGTAGTAGTAGTAGCAGCAGTAGTAATAGCAGTAGTAGCAGTCGCAGTAGTAGTAGCAGTAGTAGTAGCAGCAGTAGTAATAGCAGTAGTAGCAATCGCAGTAGTAGTAGCAGTAGTTGTAGTAATATCCAGTTTTCTACAGCTGACATGATCAAGTGTCCCATCAACTGTATTAACTGGTTTGGTGTTTGGTGTCATCTCAGGCTTAACTTTAACTTAAATATCCATTCATTGCATACAAGTATCGTCTGTCTGTCTGTCTGTCTGTCCGTCTGCCTGTCTTCTGTCTACTTGTCTGTCTTCTGTCTGTCTGTCTGTCTTCTGTCTACTTGTCTGTCTGTCTTCTCTCTGCCTGTCTGTCTGTCTTCGTTCTGTCTGTCTGTCTGTGTCTGTCTTCTGTCTACCTGTCTATCTTCTGTCTGTCTGCCTGTCTTCTGTCTAGTTGTCTGTCTGTCTGTCTGCCTGTCTGTTTCCGTAGTTCAGAACTGAAAGCTGACCTTTGGCAGCATCACAGCCGATTGGCCAACCCTCTGGGCCTCACTCCGTATCACCTCGCGGTGACATTACACACAACGTGCTCTCGTCATTCAGTGTGTGAGTTCAAAGGTCACTATAAATTGTGATGTAATGTAAAGGAAGAGTAAGATCGGGTTCAACTGGAACATTCTTTTTTCTTTGCACCTCCGGCAGGCTGCTTTTACCTCTTTAATTAACTCATAATGCCACAATAGCATTGAGAAATAAACTGGGCTGCTCTATAAATTCAGTACTTTAAAAAGGTATAGATAGAAAATTTAAATCCATGGTCCACAGTCGTACCACGTGCACACAAACCCTGCAGCGTGAATGTTGCTGCAGTTGAGTTAACTTGTACCTTTTCAGCCGCTTTGTTGTTATGTGGAAAAACATAGCTGCGGGAAGAGAGCTGTGCCTGGGAATGATTGCAGGCCTGGGAGCTGGATTGGTCACTGTTGCAATGAAACGGTCATGGAACCGCAACTGACGTAAGCAGAAGTGTGACTGTGTGCATATTCACTGAGTGGCGGAGTGAGTGTTATCCTGACATGTGTGGTTCCTGGTGCGCCCAGGACCCAGAGGGACCTCTGAAGGAGGCCGTCCTCAGCCTGCAACTGCTACTGAAACTGTTACTTCAGCCCCTTCAGGGCTTTACCCACACACTGACGCCGAGAAGGAAAGAAGGGTATCATGTAGTTCATTTCACGCCTTAAATTGAACATGCCAAGTTGTTTGGAGCTACTTTGGAATGTACATTTGCCCAAAAGTGTATTGGGTGGTGCTTTATTAGATAATTAGGCAGGCACCGATGCCAGCTGAGGTGGTTCAGGTTGAAGACACCTCCTAGACATCTGCCATGTGAGGTGTTTCAGACATGTCTGGGAAGAGAAGCCAAGGAGAGGCTGGAGGGATTAAATATCCCAGCCTAGCTCCACCAGGGTAGCCTCCCAGGGAAGCTGGAGGCTCACACACTCTTCCCCCGAACATGCTTCAGTTTAAAATGTATGAAGACCATATGATACACAGGGACATTTAAAGTACTGGGATTAAAAGTGGCAGCAATGAAAAGTGTCATCAAAGTAATATTTAAGCTGAAAACTGACAAAGGAGGCAGGGGTAAGCAGTCTAGCTGTTCCTTCCATTATGTCACGACCTGCAACAGTATGATTGGTCGGCTTGAGCTAATTAGAGGAGGAAGTTGCACAGTCTCACAACCGTTCTCACTTTATACAAAAAGACACCAATTAGTTCCATATGAGCATGATTAGAGGAACACTGAGCACATTCTAACTGTGTGTGTGTGTGTGTGTGTGTGTGTGTGTGTGTGTGTGTGTGTGTGTGTGTGTGTGTGTGTGTGTGTTCCTTTTGCCCTGAAACAGCCTGTCCAGTGCACCAGTGTGATGTAAGGTGGTTCTTGTTCGATTTTTCTCTGGTCGATTCTGTAGCCAAATCTAGATCTGTTTGCGTGTGCGTGCGTGCATGTGTGTGTGTGTGCGTGTGTGTGTGTGTGTTGCTGGTGCTTCTCTCCCCGAGTGTTATCCTCCCAGCCAGTTTCTAATGATATTAATGCTGATCAACCCCTGTATGGATTTTCCCCGGCTGGATGGACAGAGCTAATCACTTCCCATAGAGTCCCTGATCAATACCTGTTTGCAAGAGTGAATCAAATTTTGAGGTAGCCTGCACATTTAACTCCTTCAGCACTACACAGGTATTATTCACATTTAAAGTACGCATGCCTGATGAGCATTGTAGTGGTTTTAAATGTTTTGTCAAGCTCACCAAAGTGTTTTATGTCACCATTTCTGCTTCTCTTTTTCTGTCCCTTGTGACACAATTCAAAACAGAGGTCTGCTGTTTTCAAAGGCAACAGTCCTCCCTCTGCCTGTAGGTCAGAGGCCACGCAGAAAAATAATAAACACAGCAGCTGTCTTGACTCTGTGTAACCTTCCCCCTTGGCTATATTTAGAATGACATAAGTTGCTCAGAGATGAAACATTGCCCTGAGATCACACATTTATGCTGGACAGTGATCCACAGGGGCCATTCAGGTGATTTCAGGGGCGATTGAGAGCTCGGCCGAGGTGCGGGGTCGCTGTATTCAGTAAGATAAATCATTCTGTTGGGAAAAAATGACGTCATAAAGCTAATAATGAGGGTCGATATGGAATACCGGTCACCAACGAGTAAAGTCAGAAACCTCCGGATGATGGTGCTTATGGATGGCTGGAGAACGCAGTGAAACAGAGGGTTGTTTGTGGTTGTTTTGCTGCTTTAAATGTTCCAGTGGTATTAGTGATATGACTAGTAATTAAGAGATCCGGTCTGGAAATCTGATCCAGGACCAGTACTCCAGCACTCACATGGCCGACAGATAGAAAACATGTTTTCTTCTGTCTTTCACACATGGAAAAATCCAGATTATTAATTAAACATTGGTACATATTGGCTGATAGTTTCACAGTTCTGTTCGGGCCTCTGCTGCAAACTGGAGAGATGTGACTGGAGATTAGGAGAGGGCCTGATCCAGTCTGGCTAATTAAAACGATTTAAATGGCTAATTGAAATCTAAATGTCAGGATTTGAGTCTGTTGTGTTTAATTTCCTGCTGTGATTTGCACAGACCTTACATAAATATCATTCCTGCCCGTTAAACTCTGCTCATGTCTCAGTGAGCAGTCCTGGGCCGTGAAGAACATCTAATCTCACACGCGCACACACACACACACAGGCACACCTACACTTACACACATGCACGGGGTGTGCAGGCCCCACACAGTGACAGTGTAAGGAAAGGGGTATTTGGCAGACAGTTGGAGGGGGAAGTCGGTTGTTTTCCTGCTGCTTTTAGATCAAATGTACGCTCAGCCTGAGGTGTGAGGCAAATAAACCCGCTTTACCCCATGAACTCTCTCAACTGTCTCGCACAGACACGGGCCCATCTGAGCTTTGTTCTCCTTTGTTCCTCACCCATTTCCTTTAACCAAAAATTAAATCAGGTTGTAAGTGCTTTTTGCTTAAATCCAGCTTTCTGCTGCTGTTTCAGCTTGCTCCTCCTTTCTCACCATTTGCATCCTCCCAGGCCCTTTGAACTGTTCCCACACTACAATCAAAGACAGCAGCAGTCACTGTTCCTGTGTGTGTGTGCTGGGTGACCCATGACCCGGCCTGTCACATTCCCATCAGATCACATCTGGCCATGACGTTTTCATTGTTCAAGTTATTGTCCCATGTGGAGCACACCGTCAGCATACAGGCATTTGAAATGGTTGTACTTTCAGAGGAAGAAAGTTCATGTTTCTTTGGTAAATAATTCTTAAATTAGAATTTAGTATCGTAAAAATATAATTTGTCATGCAACTTTGGTGAGTTAGACAATCGCAACACATCTTCTGTCTTTATTAAATGGAAACTTGCAGTCTCACTATTTATTTTTCCCTGATGTGATGAGGTTGAAAAATAAACATCCTGGGAGGAAGAATAAGTGGGAGTCAAGGGACGTGTGTGTGTGTGTGCATGCACATGTATGTGTGTGTATGTGTGAGAAGAAAATACTAAAACAGAGTTAAAGACAGAAAAGGGAGCTGTTGTTTCCGTCAGAGAAATTGAGAACAATGCTAGAAGCAGCTCAAGGTCAACCTGTTGTGTACGACTGGGCAGACACCAGCCCGCTGGTCTGTTCGTCTGCCTGCTTGTTTCAAAGGGAGTTTTGCCTAGTTTTAGAAACAGTGATAATGTTATTATTTTATGTTTAATTTACTGTGTGTTTTTATATCCTCACTATCTAAAGCAAACAAACAATATTTAAACTCTAAGCTAAATCTCCAAAGGATGAACTGATCTGATAACAGACTGGGAAGACACACAATGTAAACACGTGCAATTTTGCAGAAGGATCCTGCCTGAATATCTATTTATATATTTATTCAATCCGAGTTTAGATGCTTTCTTGTTTTATCTTGTATTAGAGTGTAGGATTTATTGAAATATAATAGTTTTACGTATTTTCGTCGATAGGTGGCGCCGTTTCTCCGTGATGTGGCTCCGGTTGGTTCTGAATGAAAATGAATGCCATTGAACGCAAACTCTGCTGAGCTGAGGCTTTTGGGAAAGAACAGATCAGGGATCAGTTTATGCCTCGCTTCCCTTCTGCTTGTCTCAGTTCAGACAATAATCCTGCTTCCGGCGCCATGCGAGCGGGCAGCCTTCCAGGCTCTCAAACGCCGTGTTGTTTTTGTCTCCCTTTCTCACTTTTAGCTCCTTTTTCCTTACCCCCGCTCGTCTGGCGCAGGTATAACAATCGTTCTCTTGTGTCCTGTGGATGAGGGAGCCGCTCTCTTGCCTACTCCAGACCAGAATCTCTGGCTCTGAAGACAACGGTGCCAGCCGGAGTACGAGACTGGACAAGCCGATCGACCGGGCCGCATCCGTGGATACATTTGACCCGGTGGTCAGAGAATGTTATCCTTCACCTGGGGCTGTGGAGGTACCTTCATAAAAGGCAAAGGATGGCAGAAACCAGCCCGTGTGACCATGTGGAGTTTACGTCAGATCCCTCACAAGTCTCATCATTCCCATATTCCTGGCAGGCAGAGCTATTCTTAGCCTCCGACGTCACCGGTCTCTCGTGATAGAGCCTCGTCACGGTCGGCTGCTCTGAGCCGGGGGAGGTGGGCGGTAAACATTGGGTCAGGTTAATTGCTGGTGGGGGTGTCGGTGTTATCGCTGAGGTAAGTCCCGCTGCCCCCCCCTGTGCAGCGTCACACCAATCAGGCTCGAGATGCTGAGCCACCTCACCGTGCTGGATACAGCCTCACTCCGATTCCCCCCCAACACTTCATCCGTCGCTCCCTCTCTCTCCCTCTCTCCTCTTCCTCGCTCCCTCTGCTCTTGTGAATTGATTGGATATTTCATTCAACATCGATTGCATAATAGCCACCTTTCATTTGTCGGGCAGTACTATTGCTGGAGTACTGGAGGCAAATCGAGCTAAAAATAAACTCAGAAGCCGTGCTCGGGTCCTCAGTTGGTGCTCCGCTTTTGAGAACAGAAGGGTGCTGGTATCGTTCTAAATTAATTCAGATAATGAGAATCATAGTGCATACATTACAGCTTTCAAAATCTCTTTTGTGGTAAATGTCCCAACGATAATTTGTCAGAGTGCAGAGATATTGGATATCATTTGAGCTCCGGTTTGGGTCAGAGGGGAAATTAATTTGAATTGGTTCCAGTCCTGTGTCACCGGGGGAGTGAACACCAGTGTCAGATGAGTCTGAGTCAGGACACAGTCCCACTGAATGAATATAGATTGTACTGAAACTTAAAAATCCATGATCTGTTCAGAGGAATCATTTTGACTCACTTGAGCAGTGAAAAAATCTCTTTGTGGAAGTGTGTTGACTAGCTATCGTCTACATGGACCGTAAAACATTATAGACGGATCGCATCTTTTTCTCAGCTGGGAAAAGGAATATTCAATAAAACGCACCTTTGATCATTCGTAAGGAAGAAAGCAAATCTATTTTTAAATGATCTTCATGGACGTGAGGTAGCTCAGCTATGGGGGTGTCCTTCAGTGTGGCTGCTGTGATAGGGTGACTGTAAGAACCGCGGAGGGGTAAGCAGTTGAACTGACGTAGCACACATCCAGTTGACGTCACAGGGAGAGGACGATGTGTGTCTGCGTGCATTTAAAAACAAGGTCACCTGTTCAAACGGAATATTTCTGATTGTAGCATTTCCAAGCGGCTACTCTCACAAATAACAGTGTGTTTCTGCTTGTTATACTGATGTAACATTGTTATAGGATGACCTTTTTTCTGCACCACAAATCCACATTTGAGAGACATTTTATAGATCAGGAGATTTTATTTTATCAGAAAGCTTCAATGTCGATGACTCTAGTGGGCCAGTATTTTTGTATTTACACTAATAGTGACAATTGCAGCCTCATTAATGAAACATAAATATAGTTGATGCTCATCACTTTAGCTGAAGTAGTACACTAGTACCAGATTTTGCATAATGGCTGGTGCTCAATTCACCCATCCGTCCATCTTCGATGGCTTTTCCTTTAACAAGGTTCATATGAATCCAATAAAGAGAAGATTAAACCGTTTCTGTTTGTCATTTTCTCTCTTTGTAGTTTTGATGTGGAGAATGGCCTGTCAGTGGGGCGCAGTCCTCTGGACTCTCAGACCAGCCCCGGTTCTGGTCTGGTCCTTCAAGCTAACTTCCCCCACAGCCAGCGGCGCGAGTCTTTCCTCTACCGGTCAGACTCGGACTTTGACCTGTCTCCCAAAACCATGTCCCGCAACTCATCCACCGCCAGCGACCTGTGAGTATTCAACGGTTCTCTCGCCATTGTTCAGTTCTGGTGGTCCAGGCGGGGGCAGAGTGATGTCAGAGAGGTGGTTCTGTTGTCAAACGCTTGTGCTACTGTAACCAGCCTGACAGTGCTGTACGATGCAAACTAGAAGCATAAAATGCAGCTGTAGATGTCAGTTTTCAAACAAACCCGATTCTGCCTGTGTGTACAAATGTAGACTTCTGTGTGCTGCTAGCAGTTTATTTGATGCCAGAATAAAAATGAGGTCTCAGCCACCAATAGCTGTCGCTGGTTTGCTTTGAAGGGAAGATGGACTGAAGCACTGGGAGGTCAATTGGCCGCCTCGGTGAGACAAAATGTGAAGGTTGCTGTGACGTTGGCTGCATGCTGTGACCTTGGACTTCCTGAAAGTTCTGCTTCAGCAGCAACAATGCATGAACACTGCTTCTCACCTGCACTCAGTCGATAAACACAGTTAACCAGTTTAGAGGTTTGGGGTAAACTGCACAAAAAAAAGAGAAAAATTCACGTGAATTTGTCAAGACAGAGTTTTTTTCTACTTACACCAACACTCTGAAGCATCCAAAAATACTTTCCTACAAACATATATGTAATGAGTGAATGTTTCCCACCCCCTTTAATACTAACAAACCTAGTTCTTGTTGAATGTTTTTGGTCTTCTCTTTCATATATGTTGACCAGATGTGTGTTTTTGCAGACATGGAGAAGACATGATTGTGACTCCATTTGCACAGGTTAGTATCTTTTCCCACAGAAAGCCAAAATCTGACCTTTCAGTTAAATTTTAACAGTCAACGCGTCCCTTTTAGTCTTCATCTGCATACAATTAACCAGAAAATTCATACAACATTCATAGGTGCAGCAAGCGTGGCTAAGCTACAGAAGTAAAGTAGCTTCCACAGGGATGTTATTTTGAGAATACATTAAAGAAAAGGACAGACTCATTGTCATTCGTGGGTGTTTATTGTGACTGTGATGTTGACTTGTGGTGTGTTACCCATTTTATGTTTAATGAATATAGCCACTTGTGTCACTTCTCCCTTTTGTCCTAGGTTCTTGCCAGCCTGCGAACTGTAAGGGGTAACTTTGTTGCTCTGACACATCTCCAAGACTGTGTAGGAAACAAGTAGGAACCAGAGGATAGATCAGATTTTTAACTTTCCATGTTCTTATTATTAAAGTCATACTTCATATGTTCCTTGTTTCAGGAGGCCAACAGGCAGTAACCAGCCACCAATGTGTAAGCCATGTGTCACAGGTCAGTATTATTACCTCTGTATAACAAATCATTTTGATGGAAGTCAAGCTTATAATTAATAATATATGTAAAATGTACATCTTTTGTTTCCTCTGAGTCACCTGACTTGATGACAAACTAAAGTCGTGTCACTTACAGAAGAGCCTTGCCCGAAGCTGGCACTAGAAACACTGGAGGAGCTGGACTGGTGTCTGGATCAGCTGGAAACACTGCAGACTAGACACTCTGTCAGTGAGATGGCATCCAACAAGGTTAGACGGCCTGTTACTCTGAGCACTGTCTGGATCTTTGAGTCTTAGTTGATCGTTCATGGAGACCCGGTCATGGTGGTCTCCTGTGACTCGTCAGGGACGTTTTATATTCAAAGGTTTGACACAAAAATATTCATCTGATTGTGATGGAAAAATAACAACTTAGGGTGAGACAGAGAGGTTCCTCCAATGTCACTACACACGCTTTACTATGGGTGTCCGCTATGCAGCTTTAAGAAGCTGTCATCCAATGTTTTGACACTCTGAGCACCGGTGAGGCTTCACAACCCCCCCCATCAGAAGGAAGCCTCCTTTTCCACTGAAAGAGTTAAGCTGAATTTCTCGTGTATCCCTGCTCTCACCGCTGTGTAGCAGTTGCTCTTACACCTCCTCTGTGTCCCATCCAGCCAATCAGATGTCTCCCCTCCATCCAGCCCCTTAATCCGGTGTGTCTGATTGGACAGGGGAGGTGGTGGTGGGGGCCCCCTCAGCCCTTTTCTCTCCCTCTCTTCCTGAATGTTTCTCATTGACAGTATGTGACAGTTGCACGGGCGACCGCAGTCACACCCTTTCTCCCCCAAAGGTAGATCACATTCCCTTTGTCCCCCACTCTACCTCACTCCACTGTTCCTCCCAGGTTGCCCCCCCCCCGCCCCCTTTCCAGGACTGCACACAAGACACTGAGGACTTTCATTTTCAAACAGACTCCCTGTTCTATTCAAAGTCTCTCGGCTGCACTGCCCTGTCAGAATGTTGTGGATTTTACTGACCTCTAACTCCAGCATGCGCCGGTCATTATGGCTGCGTCGGCTCCCTGCGTTTGTCTGTTCGTACAGGTGAGGGACAGCCTCTTCCCTTGTTTACATCTGCATGTGTTGAGCAGCACTGGAAGCGTCTGTAGCTGAAAGTTGAGTGCCCCTGGCTGTCAGATCCATTGATGGACTCAATGGTCAGACTGTGTGTCCATCTATGCATTCACACTTCTGTGTGTGAGAGGGCAACTACAGCAGCGACACGGGGGGAAAAGCAGATTGCTGGCGGGATTTTTGCTGTTGTTTTGTCTTCCCGAGCAGCAACATGTTGCATGTCGTGTGTAAATGTGTCTTTCAGAACAGTCGGGAAAACCCAGAATGAGGAAGCATGTTAGGGATGCTTCAGGAATAGGCTTTAATCTGCATGCATGTTTTGGAGTCTGTATCTTCCAGTCAGTGTGTAGCCACTGCAGCATCCCTCTCTCACACAGACCCCCTCCCCACTCCCTCCGCCACCACATGCTAGACCTGTTACATAACCAGTGTGAAAGCTGCCGCTGTAATAAAACTCAAAGGGAGCTCTCAACACTTTTTTAACTTAAGGAGTGAATGTAACTCCAAATGTGTGTTTACTACCGATGTTGCAGATGTATGAGCTTGTTTTATTAAAAAACACACATTTTAAAGGACTTAAAGATGATGAAAATATGCAGAGACAGAATATTATTAACTGTTTTAGTATATCGTGCTGATGATCTTGTCTGACTATGACTTATTACTTATTCATAATTACTCTTTATTTCACCAAGACTTCACCATATTGTCACCATATTGACATTTAATCGTGCAACTCACATTTTTGTATTTATAAGTCTACCAGCATTAAACACATCTTTGTTGTGTTGTTGTTGTGGTGGTTGTTACCGTGTGTGTGTGTGTGTGTGTGTCCACGCAGTTTAAAAGAATGCTAAATCGTGAGCTGACACAGCTATCAGAGACAAGCCGGTCAGGGAATCAGGTGTCGGAGTTCATCGCTAACACCTTCCTAGGTGAGTTTTTTATTAAATGCTGACAAATGCAAAAGTTTCAGTTTCAGAGAGTTAAAACTGTTGTTGATATAAATGTGGGTTAGCTAAATGACTTTAAACCTTAATCACAAGTATATTTATGGCTATGCATTAATTCTACCATCAGGACCCTTTTTAAAGGTGATGAAAGGGGCACTGTGTCCATTCATACATTGTGTGGTGTTGCCGTAGCAACAGGCGGCAATATCTAATACATTATTAGACACGTTGTTGCATCAGTTGGGGTCTCAGTCTTCAGCAGCCTTGGCAGCAGGATGGAGGTCCAGCTGAACGTGGACGGGCTGTTCTCTGATGCTGTTGGGGTACAGGAGTCTCGGCTTTAACGCCATCATTGTGGGAGGGGTGAGGGGGGCGTGACGGCGCCTCATCTGCGCTCCCATTGAAGTCCACCAGCGTCCACCAGCGTGTGTGACATCGACTGAAGTCATTCAACTCGCCGTGTCCTTCAAAAGACACATGTGAAAAACCGAGGATGACACGCGGATATGAAGGAAAACTGTTGAAACCAGACGACTCTTTCTACAGACAAGGATGAGTCATTTCCACCGCCGTTGTGGCTGCAGGAACATTGAGCTGACATTGAAACCATCGATGGAAGATGGGGGTTTTTTGGGGTTTTTTGGATTTCCATGGTTTGCATTAAGGATTAAAGGCTTCACTTTGGACTTAAACCTAAATCTCCAACCTGTAAATGAGGCAGGCGCTGTGGTCAGACTGAGTGTTGTTCTGGTAATAAAGATGGTAATGCCACATACATTTTCATTCTCATGTTTTAAAATGATGTAAAAATAAACCCAAGTATTTTATGACACGACAGGGAGTGTTGGTGTTGTGTGTAAATGTTGTGTTAGCAGAAAAGCATGAAAGGACAGTTGTTTGATGGCACACCTCGCTGTTACTTTGTACGCTGCAGAAAAGCAACATGATGTGGAGATCCTGTCCCCACCTCCAAAAGAGAGGGAGAAGAAGAAGAGGCCGATGTCACAGATCAGCGGTGTGAAGAAGGTCATACAGAGTCCCAGTCTCGCGTCTGTCTCCATCCCTCGCTTTGGAGTCACTACTCCGCAAGAAAGTCAACTGGCCAAGGTGGGCACACACACACACACACACACACACATCATGACGTATATATATGAACTCTCCGTCCTCTCCAGGAGCTCGAGGAGATAAATCGCTGGGGTCTGGATATATTCAAGATATCCGAGTTTTCTGGAAACCGTCCTCTAACAGTGATCATGTATTCAGTCTTCCAGGTAGGACGAGCGTCCCCTTAAATGTCCAATTTAAGTCATATGATAAGAGCTGCAGACAGACCTTTGGTAGCATTTTAACCATCACGTGAGACGAGAAATAAATACAGTTGTGCTTTTTTTTGTGATTCTTTCAAACGCTTTCAGGAGCGAGACCTTTTGAAAACCTTTAAGATCCCAGTTGGCACGTTCGTCACCTTCGTGATGACTTTGGAGGATCACTACCACGCAGACGTAGCTTATCACAACAACATTCACGCAGCAGACGTGGTGCAGTCCACCCACGTCCTCCTGTCCACCCCCGCCTTAGAGGTCAGCCGAGACCCGCTCCCTTTGGGTTTCACTCAATCCTTTAGGTTTTGGAACACGGTCGGAGTGCCTTTTCAGTTATGTTGGCGGTGTTTTGAATGGACACATTTCTGTTTTTTGTTCATTCCAGGCAGTCTTCACAGATCTGGAGATCATGGCTGCTCTGTTTGCTAGTGCCATACATGACGTGGACCACCCAGGAGTCACCAACCAGTTCTTAATAAACACCAGTAGGTGTCACGCCCTAACAGATTAAATTCAATCATGACTTTTGACTAAACAAGAGAGGATTGTCTCACGCTGTATCTGTTTCGTCCCATGTTTGGCAGGTTCAGAGCTTGCAGTAATGTACAATGACGCCTCTGTTCTGGAGAATCACCACCTGGCCGTGGGCTTCAAACTGCTGCAAGAAGAAAACTGCGACATCTTCCAAAAACTGAGCAAGAAGCAGAAAGACTCTCTCCGTAAAATGGTGATCGACATGGTGAGCTCTGGTGTCCGGGCTTTGGGAACGTGGCAGCAAGAGCAGTGTTGAAATCGTGTGTGCAGAACTGTGCATGTTGATCTGTGGTGGTCTCCATCAGGTGCTGGCCACAGATATGTCCAAACACATAAACTATCTGGCAGACATGAAGACGATGGTGGAGACCAAGAAGGTGACCAGTCTGGGAGTGCTTCTGCTGGACAACTACTCTGACCGCATTCAGGTGGGCAGGGTGATAATTATATCAACATTTGTATTCCACTGATTGGTTGTATTATTGGTTTCTATTTAATAGAACTCGTTATTTTTTTAATAGCTTATTTCTATTTGATAGAAATAGTGTCTAAATCTCATTTTAGTTGTGTCAGTGTGACAATAGACTTGATTCTCCATGCGCGGTCTGTGCTGCTCCCTGCTGGTCCGATGTTGGTACTGCACCTTCGAAGCGTTCTGTCAGGGATATTGAGTGATTATTTGACTTTTTTCCTCAGGTTCTACAGAACATTGTCCACTGTGCCGACCTGAGCAACCCAACGAAGCCACTGGACCTTTACAGGCGCTGGACGGACCGTATCATGAGGGAGTTTTTTACACAGGGAGATCAAGAGCGGGACAAGGGCATGGAGATCAGCCCCATGTGTGACAAACACAACGCTTCCATAGAGAAGAGCCAGGTAAGGACACCTCACACACAGAGGCGGGAGGAAACGATCGGTTCTGGGGGAAAAAAGGAGAAAAGAGTGTTGAATACCAGCGTTTATCCTCTCCCATTTGACGCGTCAACCCTGTTTCTTGTTCCAAACGTGCGTATCAGGTGGGCTTCATCGATTACGTCGTCCACCCTCTGTGGGAAACATGGGCGGATCTGGTGCATCCGGACGCTCAGGACATCCTGGACACGCTGGAGGACAACAGGGAGTGGTATCAGAGCATGATCCCCCGCAGCCCGTCGCCTTCCAGCCCCGACGAACCCGACGCGCGCGCGGGACCAGGAGGAGAGGCCGTGGCAGCGGGAGAGGCCGCGCCCTCGGGGGGGGGCGGGGACAAGTTTCAGTTCGAACTCACGCTGGAGGAGGAGGAGGAGGACGAGGTGGAGTCGGAGGCGGAGAGCCCAAAGGAGTCAGGCGAGGAGTCCCCTCGGGCGGCGTCGCCAGACCCCTGCGCCAGCAGGTACCGGCCGCCGTCGCCTCACCCGGCGCGGACCGCAAACCTGACGGCCGTGTCGGTGGCGAGCCCGCACAGGCCGGGGTCGGAGGGCGCCGACAGGGACGGGGGAGGACTGAAGCGGGAGAAGGAGGGAGCGGACTGCCTGCGCATGGGCACATAACAACCAGCACAACCTGCCCGGCTCTGGAAGGTGCTGGTCGTACCGAGGCAGGGCGCCTGAGCAGATGACGCCTGTGGAGTGATCACAGTCCCTTTACACTGGAGACGCCCTCTCCCCCCACAGAGGGGCACTCCCCGCGCTCTTAATTTATATTTTGTAATTGGAGTTCGTCGCTCTGCGCGCGCCTCGTTGGCCCTTTTTGTCTCGTCCTGCTTCGTCGTAGCTTCAGGTCCCAGTGGGCCGACTAACTGGGTGGAAGAGTGCATCCAGAAGCGTGATGTTCTTCAGAGGAACAAAAGAACACGTCTTCCTCCCTGAACCGTCTGGACATGAGCAGAAGAGGGGTGCTCTGCTTTAACAGGGTCTTGGAAATTGTTTTACGCCGCATCTTTTCATTTAGAGTTCGAAAACGGTTTGTTTTTTTTTGTTTTTTTGTCCCCTCGAGAAGGACGCGGGTCATGACGCCTTTTTTTGTTTCTTGATGGGACGAAGACGCGTAGCAAACGCAACTGTGGACGTAAGCCTCAGGGGGTGAAGAGAAACACAAATCTGATGTAGCGTGGATGCAGAGGGTTCCCCTGACCCGACCCTGGACCACTCTGATTTACCTCTGAGTCACACGCAGCTGAAACTGACTCGTATTTAATTCAAACCCTTTAAGAGAGAAGGAAGCAATCAAACCATATTTATTTAAACCAGCTTGCCGCACTGCAGAGATTGGACCGCGTCAGTCTCAAAACACACACGACACCATCTGTATAATTATTCTTTTTTTTACCTGAGAAGACTTTAAACGGTTGTTCTAGTTTGTCCGAGCTGTCCCGTCATTGTGTATTTCTGGTTTTCGTCCGTGTTTATGAGCTTGAGAAGCGTTTTTCTTTTGAAATCAGGGTGCCTCCAGTCCGCAGTAGCACTTTAGCCTCTCTGCCCTGCAGCTTCTGCTCCGTCACACAAAGGGCTTCACCCACTGTGTGCCTACCCCCGCCCCCCCATCACAGCTACCTGGGCCGCACTTTACCCTCCAATCCCACAAACCCCCCCAACAGACCCCTCCCTCATCGCACCTTTCGCCGGGATTAGAGACGACGTCACTCAGTTCCGGGTTTGCTTTGATGTAGCCTGGGAGCGGCGCAGACATGAAAGGATCTCCTGGCTTCAGATTAAAAGCGCTCGATCAGATTTAACGCGCCTGCGCTCGACTGGGACGACTGTGAAGCACACACACACACACACACACACACACACACCTGCCAGCCCACGATGCTGTACCTTTTTAAGAATGTCAAAGCCGTTCACTTTATAGCCACTTTTTAACGCCCCGCGCTGGTCTTCGGTGGGGGTTTTGTGCGACGTGACCAGGAAGCCTTCGAGCACTGTACAAAGGAAACACCACGGTTTCACAGAGCAGCCCGCGGAGCTCTCTCCATCGGCCTTACGTCAACGTCTCCTCAGCGCGTCCTCCTTCCTGTAGGAGTCCCGCGACACGTCGACTTGTCTGAGCGGTCGCGCTTTTGTTTCGTACCGTCTCGCCCCAACTTCACACCCCACGCCGCCAGCCTCCGGTCAGGCGACTCTCCGCCCACGACCAGCCGAGAGCGCTTCTCCGGGTTTTTCCCGGGGTCTTGTTTTCCCGGGATCGCGAGGAAGCGCTCCTCCAGCGCGTGCCGTCCGCCGCCTGCGAACAGGTGGCTGTCCCCCCGCAGCGCCCCCCCCCCCGCCAACGCCCGTGTCCCCCCGCCGTCTCTCCTCGGTCTGTGTCGTGCAAACGTCTGTATTTATTCTTACCTGTCGAGACAAAGTACTGTATTAGTGGACATGACGCGCGGAGCCTGAGAATCAAGTACACTTCACAGCATCGCCACTCCGGTTTTTATCCAGTCTCCGTTTCCTTTTTCAAGCCGATAGACTCTTGGGAGCACAGGGTGTTTTAAGGAGAAGGTGCCAATAAATTATATGAAAACCAGACTTGTTATTTCCTTTATTCATCGTTACTGGGGTATGTGAACGGTTAGCGGGCTTTGATGTGGGCCCATCCGCCTTTGATCTGCTCAGCAGAAGCTCCTGTCCATTCTGAGCGGGGCGCCGCTGCACGCCGCCGGCTTCACCCCCTGAAAGCAAGGTCAGGAGGTTGTGGTGAGGGTCGGGGGGGGTCGGGGGGGGGCTTTGGCGAGCATCACCTTGTACAGCTGGCAGACCAGCAGGAAGAGGGACGACATGGCCTTGTCCTCGCGCTCCTCGTCGTACTCCTGACACCAGTTGACACAGATTAGCGCGGATTACGGCGGATTACCTCCCACAGCTGCTGCGGAGAGCCCTTTACCCCGTCGAACGTCACCCAGGGCACGTGCAGGTGGGCGGGGCTGAGCGCCCTGGTCAGGGCGCCGTTGGCGTGCATCAGCCGGTGCCCCAGGCCCCCCCGGGCGCAGGCGTCCACGCTGGACCAGGGGACGGCGGGGGCGTACATCTGGAGGCACTGGGGGGGGGGCAGAGGCGGTGTCAGCAGAGGGGGGGGTCACAGCACGGGGGGGGTCCGCTCACCGGTTGGGCGGCGGCGAGGGGGTCGGCGGCCGCCGCCATGCAGGAGACGACCTGCAGCGCTGAGGGTCCGGTCAGATGGACGACGCAGGCCTGGGGGGGTTAGTCAGTGCGGGGGGGGCTGTTACTCGGGACGGGCGAAGGCCACCTCAATCATGTTGCCCAGGCACTCTGGCTCGCCGCTCTGGCAGACGAAGGGCGAGTCGGCCGACCGCACCTCCTGAGGACGAGGGTCACACGTCAGGTCACACGCCCCCCCCGGGCGCCGCCCCCCCCCCCCGTACCTCGGTGTTCCCGTAGGGCACCAGCGTCACGGCCATGATGTCCCGCAGCGCGCTCCAGGCGGGGAAGAGCTGCTGGCTGATGAACAGCCTGCTGCCCGGGCACAGGCTCTGGTAGTACACGGACACCGACACGGGCGCCGCCCGCCCGTCCGGCCTGGACGCCGCCAGCTCCATGCACTGCTTCTGGACCTGGGGAGGACAACGGCAGCCGTGGCTTGTGCTGGGGGGGGGGGGGGGTTAGTGCCACTCACACTCATCATGTGTTGGACCCAGAGACCCGCGGTCACATGAAGAACCACTGGTGCTCAATTTCCAGAGCGTGACTCTCGTTAAGGTCCAGGAGGACTCTCAGGACACCCGCGTTGATCCTTTACAGGACCACCCAGTACCCCTTCACATGGTACCTCGTACTACCACTACTACTATTAGTACTACACACAATTACAACTACAACTATTACTACTACTACAACCACAGGCTCTGCACCCCTCAACGCTTTCAGAAAACTTGATTCCAGAGAGTTTGCAGTACTCACCCTACAGTCCAAGTATTCCTCCAGACAGTTTGCAGTACTCACCCTACAGTCTAAGTATTTCTCCAGACAGTTTACAGTACTCACACTACATTCTAAGTATTTCTCCAGAGAGTTTGCAGTACTCACACTACATTCTAAGTATTCCTCCAGACAGTTTGCAGTACTCACCCTACAGTCTAAGTATTCCTCCAGACAGTTTGCAGTACTCACCCTACAGTCTAAGTATTCCTCCAGACAGTTTGCAGTACTCACCCTACAGTCTAAGTATCTCTCCAGACAGTTTGCAGTACTCACACTACAGTCTAAGTATTCCTCCAGACAGTTTGCAGTACTCACACTACAGTCTAAGTATTCCTCCAGACAGTTTGCAGTCCTCACACTACAGTCTAAGTATTCCTCCAGACAGTTTGCAGTACTCACCCTACAGTCTAAGTATTCCTCCAGACAGTTTGCAGTACTCACCCTACAGTCCAAGTATTCCTCCAGACAGTTTGCAGTACTCACCCTACATTCCAAGGCTATCTCCAGAGTTTGCAGTACTCACCCTACAGTCCAAGTATTCCTCCAGACAGTTTGCAGTACTCACCCCCTCCAAGACTAAGTTTGCAGTACTCACCCTACAGTCCAAGTATTCCTCCAGACAGTTTGCAGTACTCACCCTACATTCCAAGGCTATCTCCAGGGACCGACACCACTGGGATGGGGGATACCTGCAGGCCGGTTTGGGATGAGACGCGCCGCTCCGCCCGGCGCAGAGGAGCAGGAGCAGGACCGGCAGACCCCACGGCTTCATGCTTCAAAACAAAACTGCCCGATGTCAGGCGGGTCTCGTTACGAGAGCCGCCTGACATCGTCAGCATCGTCAACATCGTCGTCATCGTCGGCGTAGACGCCAGGTGCCGGCGGCTAGTGCTGCCTTCACGACCATGGGACATTTATCATTGCCCCTCAGTGATCATCAGAAAATCCAGAATCACTTCGAAGAAAAGTTGATTTGTTCAAGTTCATTGTAAGTATTAGGATTTTTATTAGACTTTTGTTGGGGTATACATGAAAAAAAACCGATGTCGCTATACAAAGAAGAATAAAAAGTCGAGTTTCCAGTACTTGAGCGGCCTGACGTGAAGTGGTCACCGCGGATGTTGGATCGGGCGCCCTCTAGCGGTGGCGGTGTGTCAGCACACTCTTCGCCCGCGATCACCACTGTGTTTAAACTCCTCCAAACTGGAAACAATCAAACATTTCTGGTGCTTTATTTACACAATTTAATCTTCTAGGTCGCTTAAATGTCGAGGAAAACGCCGGATCCACCCAGAAGAGGGCATTTGAAACGTCGTGGAGTTAATTGAGCACCTGGTTAGCAGACGTTTCCAGGTAGCTAACGAGAGGAATTACTTCATCAACATTCCGAAAAAGACCGATTTTAATGTGGTTTTGATTTGATTGTAGAGTGACTTTGGGCTGAATTTAACTCTGACGGGGACTTGGGAGTCAAACTGGACGATGCCCTGCAGGTAGGAAGTTTTTATTGGCCTCATTAACATGTATGCATTTATGTGGATAAAGACTTTAATCTGCTTGTTTGTGACGATTTAGTTAAGATATTTCGCTTTTACCCCCCTCAGTGCTTTTGATATGTTGTGTCTTTTCTGTGCTTCCATCCATTGGAGCTAAACTAAAAGAACAACAACAGCTCATCATCTCCAATTTATTCCATATTCCGAAAGTGCATACATGAACAATTCTGTTCAGATTTTTTACATCAAATCAATATTTTTTCCTCTGATAAGACTCCTAAAGGAAACACGAGCTAATTCAGAACACTGTTACCTTATTGCATAATCATACAGTAAATAAACATTTACATTAACAGTATTTTCTCTAATCATAACGAGCTAATAAGAAAGGACATTTGATGCATTCACATTGAAGGAGAAACACAAGTCCTCAGAGCCACAATGTAAAAATTAAGAGTTACAGAAACAACATTTGAACTCTTACTATTCACTACGAGTATGATTCAGACAGATAGAGGTATTTGATCATGTGCACGGCTCAGATATAAATCAAACCGGTCTAAACAGATTGTGCATCAGACTAGAACTGTTTCACTGCATTGAGGACTTTGATGACTTTTGTATGTTTTACTTGTTTTGTGTCAAGCAGCAAGCGATCGTCTTTCTGCTTGTGTTTTAAAAAAGGCAGTTGTTCTCAGCATCGAATCAAGCTTTTCTCTCTGTCCCCAGTCTCCACGTGCACGTCCTCCTTCCTCGACCTATCGATTCCCCCTCGGTCCACCAAACCCTTCACGCTCGATCCCTCCACCCCCGGTGAGCCACACGAACCTCCCCAAACCCTCCGCAGCCACATCGGCTCCAGACTAACATGCTTTCACAACAAAATAACGACGCTAAAACACCGACTTTCCTACTGCCATGTACGGTAAACATCGTGATATCGGCTCGATGCGTGTCGAAAAGAACGCGTTTCTTCTTCTGTCTGCACAATAAACGTTTAGACGGCCACAAACGAAAAAGCTGAACGGTGCACAGACCTTAAAAGTGTGACTCTACAGACTCAGTACGCTAAAAGTTCACGAAAGACGACTTATTTTTTTCTTGTTTTCACCTCCTCACGTTTTTCCCACACGTGTGTGCAAATAGAAACTCCACAGTGCAGCAGTTTACTCTGATTGTTCACACTTCAGTAATATCTCGTGTCCCTGAAATGAAACGTATTCTTTCGTATATTTGTACTTCAAGTTCTAGATGTACTTTAATAATCAGGATATTCGGTGTGCAATAAGTTACGTCCCAGGACAGATGTTCAGGTTCACGCCTCCACCCGGGCTACAGCGTGACCTCTCAAAGTGCTCCCTTATGTCGTTTAGCTCCAATTTCTGTCACCAGACCGGAGGAATATTTGGTAAAAATTTGGCTTTGGGTCGGCCTGCGTCCGGCCTGTCCAGCCCGTCCAGGTTGTCTCCAGGCTGGACGGGCTGGACAGGCTTGGTGTGGTGATTGACGGGTGATCTCGGCGATGTGCATTTCGAGCGTTTAGCACCAAAGATGGTCGCAAAGGAAAGAAAACCAAAAAAAAAAAACCAAAACCAAAACAACCAAAAAGAATCTTTACAGCTGGTGATGGAATATAACTACCAGAAGTGGTATCAGAACAGTACCTCGCCGTAACATCCTTCACGTGACTCCTCGTGTGTTTGTATCCGTAAATGGGAACGCCGATCCGTGTCAACACTTCGCCTCATATTCTATAAAAATAGTTGGATTCACTGTAACCCACAGCTTCTTTCACAAAGTGCACCGTAAAAAGAGCCCCGGCTGCCTCTCCGGGGGTCACGGACCCAGAAATGTAAACTCTTTCAGTTTCCCGGTTATCAAAAGAAGGTCGTCAAATATAATCAGTTTGTCCCAATTTTCCTGAAATCGTCTTATTTGGTCCGCGGAGGCTGGAATCGTTGAGCTACATGCCTGCATAGTTCGGTCATTCTCGGCACAGGGGACGGTTTTTCTGTACCTTAAAACATTCAGTGCAAAATCAAACAAAGGCAGGAGCCTCCTCTTCTCTTTGTTTTCTGTTTCTTAACTGGAGTTGATCTTTTACATGGTATGAGTGAAGGAAGCTTCACGGGTCGACTGCTGGGCTTCTTTTTTTTGTGGTTTTTTTTGTTGGTTTTTTTTTGTTTTTTTTTTAACATTTCACAAAATAATTTCTTCGAGGTTTCACCAGGATTCTTGTGCTCATGCATCCATCAAGACACGACAGTGGCCTCGCGACCTCGTCGCCCGGACGCGGCGAAAGGGAAGCCGAGCCTCCGCTCGCCCCGCGTCGTTTTTGTGCAAAAAAACACCTCGCCGACGCGTTGTAGTTGAAACGGTTGTACTGTGTTCTAGGTAAAGTGCTTGTGTGTCTCTGCAGGCTTTGATTCACGCACCGAGCACGCTGTGTGCGCGCGCGCGAGTGTGTGTGTGTGTGTATATGTGTGTGTGTGTGTGTGTGTTTGCTGGGAACTGCAGAGTTCCATCCTGAGCTCAGTTTCCCAAAACTGCATCAGACACCGCGGCTGCAGCGTTTGAGGCGCGGCCACCGTTTACTCAAAACTAAGAACATCGTCGTTTGAGCGTCGCTGGGCGGAAAAAAGTGTCACACGAGATCCTTCAAATTTGGAGATAATTTGGTGCTTTGCTTGCGTATCGACGGGTACTCGCTCCCGGTTTGGTTTTGTTCTCGTCCAAAGCGGTTCAGAATCAGTTTTCAGACTTCAGATTCGCGTCGATGTTCTGACGTTCGCGGGGTTTTTCTAACTGGAATATCTGATTGAGGCTGCTTCGTCCCGTATTTGTGGCTTTTCTTTGGAACTGGATTGCGTGTCGGGCGGTGTGTTTGTGTTTCCCACAACCTCTCACCACTGTTGGATTTTTAGAAGCTCTGATGGGTTGTCTGGTGTCGCCGGGGGTCGGTAGCGGTGCCCGCGCTGGAGCTTTGGGAAGAGCGCCATCAGGGTGGCGTGCTGGTGTTTCTCAGCTGGGCTGCTGGCTGAGAGCGGGCCAGGCCAGGGTTACATTCAGCTGCTGGTTGTGCTGGACCAGGGATGTGTGGCGGTAGTGGAGGACCAGGTCCCTCAGCGAGGAGTACAGGTTGTAGGGCTCGGCGAAGCCGTACCCCGTGGACGTCCTGTAGATCATGCAGTGCTTCACATCCCCGTCCACGCTGCCGTCACAAAAGGAAAAGCCACGTTTGACGCGCGGGCGGCAAAAGCGGCGGCTGAACGCTGCGGCCGACGGCGGGACTCACACAACGGAGCAGGCGAAGGAGCCCCTCTGAGTCTGGCTGTCCCTGATCAGGAAGGTCCCGTCACGGCGTCCCTTCAGCAGCTCCTCCGCCTCCTTCCGCTTCATACTGCCCACGTACCAGCTCCTCTCCTCCTGGTGGGTGTCATCTGCCAGGGTGTACGGGCTGGACGCGATAAAAACACGCACAATCAAATAAAAAAGCCCTTTTTGTGGAGGCTAATGCTGCAGCAGCTTTCCCCGGTTCACATTATCAACGCTGGCGACGCCCCCTAGTGGTCGAGCGACGCCACTGCGGGTAGTTGGGCTTTGAGCTTTTTTTTTTTTTTTGCAGCACTTGACAGCAAATGTGTTCGTGAAAAACACAAAGAAACTGTAGACAGGACAGCAAGTGAGGAATACTCACTCCTCTTCTTCGTTCCTGATGCCCAGCCAGTCGTTAATCTGGCTCTGCCTAATGCCCTGCTGGGCGAGCCACCTTGAAACGCGGAGAAGTCAGGGTCATTTCAGCGCGCCGCGTCTGTTAACCTCACGCGCCCCCGTGCCCCCTGACGCTGAATCTTACAGCAGGTACTGGTCTCGGAGCTTCCTCAGCTGCATCAGGTCGGGCCGCAGGCTGGTGATTTTCCTGTCCATCTCCATGTGAGCCAGAGCTTTGCTCCTCAGCTCCTCCTCCAGCTTCTTCTTGCTGCTGTGGATCTCCTCCACCCTCGACTGCAGCTCGTCTGAGCCGCTTTGGATCCTGGGAGGAAGAGAACAGTCCGCGCTGGTGTCCCGTGTCTGTCTGAAAACACAACCCGGGTCAGAGCCCGCGGCCTGGGGAAGCGTACTTATCGGTCTCCGCGCCGGTGTCCAACGTGAGGAACATGTCGATGTATTCCTTGCTGTAGCGTTCCTGAGTTTCGCACTCCTCCTCAAAGATGCGTATTATTTCGCTGAAAGCCTCTATGGCCGTCCGCTTGCTCTGCAGGTCCTGGGGAGGGACGAGAGAAGACCGTTACCGCCGTCGCCGTCGCCCAGGAGACGGCGGGCGTTTGGTCAAACCTGCGAGGTCTGGTTGAACTTCTCGTAGAGGCGGTCGTACTCCTTGCTCTTCTCTTTGTATTGATCCTGTAACATCCTCAGCTGCTGCCCGACGGCCTCGATGTCGATCTCCATGACGACCTGCTGCGATGACCAATGGGAACACATGTTGTGGTTGGGCGAGCGATCGGGCCCCGACGTCTGCCCCCTCCCCCGGGGAGCTCGAAAACGACCCCCCAACACGTGTCTGTGCCCCCCCCCCTGGGTCCACGCCTGAACTCACCTGCTGGTGTCTCGATACGGGGTACAACAGCCGCGTGTCCAGCTTGGCGTTGTACTGGGCCAGGGACCGGTTCTGGTAGTACTGGATGAGGTGCACCACCGAGGAGAAGGCCAGCGGCTCGGTGAAGCCAGCCCTCCCCCCCTGGTCGAAGATCTTGATCAGCCTGTTGGACCCGTCCTTCCTGCCGGCGCACAGACAAGAACCCGTCACGTCACGTGAACCCCGGGGTCGCATTCCTGACGCCGGACCGGCCCTTCTGCCTCCTCCCGGGGCAGCTGTGGAGGAGCTATGCGGCTCCTGCAGCCGTCGCTCAAGTATTCCCGAATGGTATTCCAGCTCTGGCACCGCGCGCCGACCTGCTGGGAGCGGCCTGGCCGTGGCGCGGGACTGTCGGGGGGAGAGCCAGCGGAACGCCCAGACGGCTTCTTGGCAGGACACCGTGTTTACGTTCACGTGAATGTTCCCGGTCAGCGCCCGCCCGCGTCTCCGGGAACGCGGGCGGTCGTTGCCCGCCCCCCTTACCTTAAGGTGAGAGTGTATTCCCCCTGGCTTTGCTGGAAGCATCCCGGACCAGGAACGTGCCGTCAGGAGTGTTCCTCATCATGTTGTTCACCTCCTCCCTGCACGGACACCGAGGGGTTAAGCACTCCGGGCGCAGCACGCTCGACCCTTGTATCGCCTACCTCGATATGCCCCCCCAGTACCAGTCCGCCTCAGACAGGCTGTCGTCCTCCGAGCTGGAGTCGCGCGCTCCCCTCCCTTCAGCCGGGGTTCGAGCGGACAGGCAGACACAGACCGATGTCGTTAAGGAGGCGAGGGCTGGCGTTACGGACGCGCCCGGCGCCGGTGCCTACCTCCCGCGTTCGTTCTCCGGTCGGCGAAGCCGTCCTCGCGCTCGGCGGGGGAGGAAAGGTCCTGCGGGACCGCCGTCGGGGTGCAGGACGGACGCTGGCTCTCGTCGGGGTTCATCTCGGGCTCTGGGAACATCAAGCGCACGGCGACCCGGCGTTAAGCCCCGGCGTTGACGATCTGCCCGCTCGGCCCTCCGGAGCGACCCTGGGCTGCCTCGTCTTACGCCGGGCGGGGGAATTTGTACGGACTCGTCTGCTGACAGATGACACTGAGGGCCCGCCTGGAATACCAGAGCAGGCACTCCTCCGCACTCAGGAATACTGACCCACGCTCGGTGCGGCCCGGCGTGCCTCGCCTTGCCTCGCCTAACGAGCGACAGCTGTCAGCGGCGGGATGCCATGTCGCCCCCCCCCCCCGCCCCCCCAGCGCCGCGTCTGTTTGTGTTTACCGTCCTGTACGCGTTAAACAACCAGCGCCTTTGTGTCGCCGATTCGCGCGACTTCGGAGGCGCCCCACCTCCCCCCCCTCCGCGTGCTGACGCGCGTGTCATCGGAGGACGCGTCGGACGTCTCCGGCGCTTGTGACAACACGCTCGGGGATGCGTCGCATTGCTTCGGCAGGCAGCGCTGCGAATTCGAGGAATCGAGCGCGTCTTGTGACAGAATTAGAAACGGCGTAAACGGATGAAACCGTCTGCCGTCGCAGGTCCAACATTCCCGATTTTATTAGGTCCAGCGGGCCGCTGTTGCCGGCGGCGGTACCGGCGGCCCGACGGACCTTACCTTGAGCTGCTGGGCGAGGCTCAACGTCGGCGCCCTCTCTCTGCTGTTGCGATTGGGTGCTCGGTGACGACGTCATCCCGGGAAATCCAGAACGGGGCTCGGGATTATCCACCATATGGTCGGCGCTCCGGCCGACGACCGCGGCCTCCTCCGTCAGACACAAGGATGCGAAGGATGACGTGGGGTAATCAGCTGGCTGGAGCTCCTGGTGCGCTCCCAGCTGGAAACCGGCGCCCTCCATTTTCACAAGAGAGGCTCGGCGGGTCTTGAGGTCGTGTTCAGGGTCGGGGGCGCATGGCATCAGCTCATAGACGCGCTCATGGCCGACGGGGGACGGGGGACGAGGCTGAGGCTCAGGGCTGGCCCGTGTTGTGGAGGTAGAGCATGGTCTTCATCCCGAATCCCCGCTGGGTCCTCGTCGAAGAGCAGCGCGATGACATCGCCGGAGACTTCCTTCCCCTCCGCGGTTAGAAGCTCGCTTCTGCGTTGCGGGCCGGGGAGCGCTGTTCCGTCTTAGTCTCTCTATCAAAGGGAATCATATCTAGGAACAACCCAGAGTTCATTACGGGAGAGCTCCGTCTTCAGTGACGGGTTTGACGCGTTTTCGGCTTAAAGACGCACGAATGTCCGCAGCGAGTCCCTTTTTTTCGTTTGACGTCAGAAAGCCTGAAACAAGAAGAGGGCAGTCAGTACTCGCCGGCGTCCCACTCTCAAACATCTGCAGCCCGATCAGTGGTTCTGATTTTCTTCATTAGTACCGTCGGATACGCGTTTCGTGTCGTAGGCATCGCTTTGTTAACCGCTTACGTCGCCATTTTGCTCACATAAAGGGTATACCTTGTTTCGCCGGGGCCTGCACGCGCCACTGCAGCGACCTCTGCGTTATCTGATGGATTAGGACCTCGTCAGAGCGCCCGTGATTGATTTCATGCTTCAGATTACGGCACTTTTTGAACCGATGTCAAAGTTGGAAACGCGAAGGAAACGCGGCGTAATGATTATGCGGTGGGTAAAATTATTTCGATGCTGCTCGTCTTTAAACCAAAGCTTGGTTTATTTTCCGATATGGTGCCACCCCGGAGGTTAGAATATTTACCAGCTCACGCGATTTAACCAGAAAACATCAAGCCAGATTATTTATCACGTTGAAAATCATCCCCTGATCAGCAACCATGATGATTAAAATAATTCTCCCGCGGGACAGTCCAGCACGGGGAACACTTGTGAAGCTGTTATGGATCGCCTTACGTCCTAAACAATTCTGATCTTAATCCTCTTCCTGCCGTTAACATCTGGGATTAGTCAGCACTTTATTGCCCTCCTGTAATTCCATATGTCCTGTTGACGGCTGTAATCTAATCCCATTTAAAAAAACAAAAACAAATGTGTAACGTAAACTCAGTTCAAGTTGCGTTAATTAATTGCTCGTTGGTAATAACGCGCACCGAGACGCAACCTCCCTAGAAAAAGTCGGGACGTGGAAAATGGCGCCGCAACGAGAATACTTTGACTTTATGCAGCGCTTAAATCTGAACGCTAAAATTCTCGCATGAAACTGTGGAATTTTAGTTTTTTCCGACCCGACTCCGTTGTTTTCGGAATACTGGGTCATCGAAATTGGAATAAATTTATTTTGTCGTGATTTTTTTTTTTTTTTTTAAATCTGGATAAATATTTGTAAATCAAAAATAACTCCTTCGCGACAAAAAAGAATGAAACGTTTTCTCGAGTCCCGAATTTCTGGATTTGACGACGAACGCTGTCAAGTTCGTAGCCATCTTAAACCCCGTCCTGAATAAAATAGCAGGCGATTCCAGTTGAAACCATCGACGCGCCTTCGATGGCGATGGCTGTTATCGAACGTTGTCGAATTTCAGAAAACTACCCCGTCGACGTACGCCATAATTCCCCAACGCCTTTAAGCTTTCGCCGTCCTGTACCGATGCCCGAATGGCCGAAGAACTACGAAAGTGAAACGCACACTGGCAACTCCGAGCGGCGACGTCCGACTCAGAAAACAGCCTGAAAAACGCAGTCGTCATTAGGAATGTCGGCAGGATGTGACGGGACGGACCTACCTGGGCCGAGACAGAAAGGACCGGGCGACGGGGATGCCGACGTTTCATCGGCATCACGAAGCGACGAATAGACTCGGCTAGACGCACACGTGGCTTGGATCAAACCAACCACAGGCCTCTGTCCTCACGCCATCTGATGTCCCTCCACCCCTCCACTTCTCCTATCCCGCACTGTCTCTGCTCCTCTGTCCTCCATGTTCGAGTGATCCTCTCCATTTGGTGGTTGTCCATCTCCTCGGAGTGCTACAGATTCCCACGGTGCCATTCCTCGGGGTATTCCCTCTCTTCCTCTTTGAAACCACTCATGACTTCATTAAAAAAAAATAAAAAAAACAACTAGATTTTCCTGGACATCTCCCACTTTGCCCTTACTTTTATTATGAGGGGGGGAAAACTGCAGAAAATCAGTATAAAAGCAAAAAAAAAAAAAAAAAAAAAAAAATGCACTCTATGGAAAAAATAAAAGAGCAAGAAGAAAATCCCTGGGTTTGAGAGCGAGTGATGGAAATGGAAGGGTAAAAGAGCAGCGCTACTCTTCGCAGCGTAACTCTTTATCACAGTTTGAGAGCACAGTGGGGGGACCGAGGCATGAGAATGAGTCAGTGGGATAAAAAAACTCCCATATAAATAAATAAAGGGAGGATGCCACTGTTGCTATACAGAGCAGGGGGCTTAATGCTTTCCTGAAATCCTATTGGCCGGCCTGTTGCCATGTGCTCAAGAGTCAGCAGAGATGCTGCTAACAAATCAAGGAAATGTTCTAATATTAGACTGTATGTATCCAGGCAGCGGGAGCCCCTGACCTCTCAACTCTCAAATGTTACGTTCCACTTCACACATCAGCATAATGAAGGAGGCGGTGTGGAAGTAAACGGTTAAAAAAAAAAAAAAAAAGAGGAAAAAAAAAAACGTTACAGCAGTGTGGAAAAAAACAGCAGACGTCGTCGTCCTGCACCGTCAAGTTTGTGACGTTCCCTGAACACGGTCATCATCTCATTTTTATATTCGAGGTTACAGTTTGTCGTTTCTTCATCAAATCCGTGCGTTTAGTTCAGTGCTGTGAGACGGCAGGAGCGATGTCGGGGCTCCGTGTTAAAGATGAGTAGAGTGTGCACATGTATGATAGTTTGCTCATATCACGGACGCGTCAATGAACCAGTTTCCAACATCATTCGGAGCCCTTGGAATTCTTCAGTGCCTAACCGTGTGGTTTTTATTTTATCTATAATTTATCACCGTGTCTTTTCAGTCGCGTGGTTATTATTCGGGATCGTTGTTTATATAATAACAAGTTCAGATTATGTAAAATTCAGTAAACAACAACGTGACCTTGAGTATAATTTCAGAGCTGCTGCTACTTTATTAGTGTCCTCAGTTAGGAAATGAAGCCAATACACCAAAGATGGATGTTAAAAAATTAATCCAACACACAGCACCACAGCAGACTTTAGCTACCATCTTATTTTTATGTTTTTGTCACATTGTATTTGAAGCACCGGGCAGGTGGTTTTCATTCCCCAAGACTTTACCGCCTGCTGATTTCACATGACGTAGCCCAATATGATTAATTACTATTATTAATGTTATTCTCTGTGTCCAGGAGATACAGTAAGTGCATGAAAAAACAGAGAAAAGGCAAACGTGTAGATCACGTCTGCACCAGGTGACGTGTCGCTGTAAAGAAAATTCCCTCTGTTGAATTGCCGACCAACGCAGAAACCGTGTTTAATTCTTCTTTAGGAGGGATAGGAATTCCTTCCTGAGGTCTTGGTCTTCGTTGAAGCTCCCCAGCATGACGCTTGTGACCGTGCTGGCGTTCATCTTCTGCACGCCTCGCATCACCATGCACATGTGGCTGGAAGAGGAAGAGGAGGAAACCACTGGAATTACTCCACACGCAGCTTTACAAAGAGAAAGAGGCGCTTTAACAATCCGCTCTAAACGCCCGCGGTGACCTTTTGACCCGTCTGGGATCCCTGCCTCTAACCCCGTGATTACTGGGAATACTGGACACGGACGGAGGGGCGGTACTCACACAGCCTCAATCACCACGGCAACCCCAGCGGGCTCCAGCGCCTCAGAGATGGCCGAAGCAATCTGCTTGGTTAGACGCTCCTGAACTGTAGCGCACAAAATACACAAAATAACACAAAAGTTACACAAGAGCAACAAACGGGGGGGAAAAAAAAAACCTTCCAGAGCCGGAGACGGTCGTACCTTGAAACCTCCTGCTGTAAACTTCAACAATCCTGGAAAACAAAAGGAGAGTCAGAACTGTGTGTGTGTGTGTGTGTGTGTGTGTGTGTGTGTGTGTGTGTGTGTGTGTGTGTGTGTGTGTGTGTGTGTGTGTGTGTGTGTGTGTGTGTGTGTGTTTCCTACCTGGCCAGTTTACTGAGACCAACCACCTTCTTGTTTGGGAGATAAGCGATGTGAGCCTGAAACGTTTACACGAAAACGCACCGAATCACTAAAACCACTTTTCAGAAGCCGCGACTGAAGAATCGACCTATGAGTGGGAAAACGGCGAGGATCCGTTTTTCTCGAACCCCCGGGCCCGGCCTCGGAGCGTTTACCTTGCCGAAGAAGGGCACCAGGTGATGCTCGCAGAGAGAAAACATCTCGATGTCCTTCACGATCACGACTTCTTCGTGGTTTTCGTCAAAGATGGCGTCGTTTAAGATTTCTGCGGGTCAGAGGTCGACTTCAGGTTATTCCTGACCTTTCTTTCCGATACCTCATCTCTTCAGAGGTTGTCGTCAAGGGAACGTTGCCACGGGAACGCTCACCTTTGATGGATTCGTTGTAGCCTTTGGTGAGGAACTGCATGGCTTTGGCGGCGCGCAGCGGCGTGCGCAGGAGCCCCTCGCGGTTGACGTCCTCGCCGAGCTCGCTCAGGATGCTCCTGTACGACCCCTCCATCTGAGACACGCGCTCGGCGTCCCCGCAGCCGTCGCGGGCCCGCTCGTCCTTGGGCGGGCTGTTGTGCTGAGCGTCGATGTAGACGTCGGCGTACTCCTCGATGGTTCCGCTCATGGCTCCGGATCGGCGTCAGCTGGGTCAGCGGGGGGATGCTCGGCGGCAGTGGGCCGCTGCAGTCTCAGGGCTCCCTCTTTAAGAGCCCCGCCGCGGTCCCCCCGGCGACTGCGTCACACTCGCTGTGGGCGCACTCGTGAATAATAAACCGTCCTGCTAAAAGTTCCAGTCAAATCGATTTCACGAGCAGAACCGCAGAGCGGCGCTGGATGGTCCTGTGATGTGAGCTTCAATACCTAACAGTCATGCTCTGGTGGAGGCTGGGGGTCCCGAGAGGAGCTCCTCGTAAGTTCGCGACCGCGTCTCCGTGCGCTGTCGGCCCGCGGTGCGAGTGTGTGTGACTCCCAAGTGTGTGACTGGGGACCACCGACCCAACCTCTTCGGCACCGTGTGCCTCGGAAAACGTTTGATTATCGAGTCGGAGTGAAAAATGAACGTTTCTGATTCATTTTTCACTGTTTTTTTTTAATTGTGTAATTTGACATGGGGACACACACAGCGTGTCATATAACACACAACACAACTCACAGTCACATTATTGGTGTGGTATTAATGATAAAATACTAGTAATAATAATAATCCTGTTTAAATGTCGAGGTGACTTTCGTAAAGCCGCTGCCTGTGAGCGGTGTGACGGGCGCGCACTCACGCGGCGTCATGTGGAAATAATCACCTATAGCTTCAATAATGGAGGGGCTGTGTCCAACTGTACTCTGTTATCTTTGGTCTACGTTTGCTGCACTCGTGCAAAACGGGGAACCTGACCCGTGGGATTTTTTTTTCCTAGAATATTGTTGAAAATATACGTGGAATCGATTAGAAGACGGCAGAAGTCTGACCTTCTGACCGGGCGGTCGTGTGACTGAGGGCTGATGTGCTTTGGGTGAGTAATATTAATATTTATTAAGCTGTGTTGAAGCGCCCAGCTCGGTTCTGGGAAAGGTTAACAAAGGTCACGTAAAAGTCACGTGCAGTACGGATGATGTGACGCACTGGAACTATATATCACATTTTAACATTTCTATATGGAACGTATCCGTTTACGGAGAATCGAAGTCTTGTAGTAGCGTGACGTGGATGTAAGACGTGAATGCAGCACCGACGGTCTGTCTACGGGCCGTCAGGATTTCCTGTTGGGAAGGACAAGAAACAATTGCTTCCAATTTCCTGAAATTCCCCCAGGGGGTCGATAAAGTGTCCATCCATCTATCTCTCTATCAGTTTGATGTCCAAATTTCTCCACATTCACGTGGTTTGTGTTGGAGTTGACGTGCGTCTTCCTTCCATTATTGACCGGCGTGTTGTTTAAACCAGCGGGCCCCAACCTGCTTACCATCGGACCGGTGGATGCTTGACAATGTTACCACGGACTGGGGGGGGGTACACGTAGATTGTGGATATGTCAAATCTAAATCTAAATCTGGGCCTTTTCCCCTTCAAAATAAACTTCCACGTCTGTTTTTTACTCATTTTGATGCTTTTGAGGCTCAAGTGACCGAGATGTAACCGAGAGAATATGACCATTTTTCAAAATAAAAGACTGTTCAGACTCAGATAATGAAAACTAAACCCCTGGGGGTTGGGGACCACTGGTTTAAATAACCAGTTAGACAATGGGGGGGGTGTCCATCTCCATTTAGGTTCAGTCTTGATTCTGGCCTGAGTGATTTACATGCAGTGACGGAGGTGGCTCCGCACCCCCAGGGTCAACAGTCCATATCATGTTTTGAGATCCCGCTGGCACAAGACCTCGTCCCTGCTGACTGTCTTGTGTTGCTGATATCTGATGTGGAGCGGCGCTCAGCACCGTGACCGCATAAACACCAGGGAAACGTCTGTTTAGGGTGTTTCATTCCTCCGTCCTGCTACGCCGCGCCGTAAAAACGCGTCGCTATTAAAACGCATTCAGTGCAGTGCAGCTCCCACGTCTCATATCGATATTTAGTTTGGGCCTCTGATGAATACGGTATAATAGTAACCAAGGTTTTATTTTATTAATCATACTCCACAATAATATACTGACCTGTTTTTGATGGGATTACTAAATTATTTTTATATATAAAAATCCCATCATTCATTGGTAAGTTGATTAATTCTGATAGAATATTTTAGCTTTCGTAGCTTCATTCTGTAGAAGCTGCCCCAGTTTCAAACCAGTAACACTTGGGGAAACTTGCTATTTTAGATTTATTAACTATTAATGTGGTTAAATATTTCAGGCATCAATGAAACTTTATTTGGGGTCTGTTTTCTTTTTGGTTGTGTCGTTTTAAATGTTGGTGGAGGGAGGAGGTCCCGTCAGCTTGAACATAAATGTTTATTTCACTCTTGAGCTGATACATGTTTACATATAATCACAGATAGCAGGAGGAAGTGATCTGATAATCAAGGCTGGTCAGAAAGTGGAAAACAGACATCCGCGCGCAGGATTATTTAATGTACACAGGAGACGCCTGCGTGTGCTGCAGTAAAACAGGAATATATGTCAAATTTATTTAAATGCAAGATCTCATCTTCTCTGAATACCTTAATGTTTATAGAACATAATCATCCACATTCATGGAAAAATAATATTATATTAACAGTACTTATAAATGTTGGATGTATGACAATACATAAATATACATTTATTTATTTATTCATTTATTTATATTCCAGTGGAGCTTTTTTACAGCTTCGATCCAGTTATGTTTTCTGAGTGTCCTTGGACCGCTCAGTCTGACGACCGGGTCTGGTGGGGGCTGCTGGGACTTCTGGGCTGGGACTTCGGACTTCCCTGAGAGGAAAAGAAGAACGTTAAACATTTATTTTTCCGTAGGCATTTCTATCAACACCACTCCTAGTACTTAAAGGGACGGATATGGCTGTTTATGTACAGAGTCACGTCTTTATTGGTGTTAAGATTCGAAAGTTGGCGTCATTCTAATGGATTTGTTTGAATTGGGGGGGCAGCGGGTCCAATAACGCGGAGCAGCACGCTGGCAGTGGGGCCTGTAGGGGGCGGCAGGGGACCGTCTGTGAGGGCTGCCCACACCCAAACTACAGCTGGAAGCTCCTTGAACGCGCTCTCAGCTGTTAAATGCGCTCCACATAACTGAACTGGGACTGGACCTGCGTCCATGTCGGCGTTTGACGGGGAAAGAGTACTGAAAAGGCAAAAACAAGCAGGACAACTACACTGGGAGTGTTCATCGGTGCTCCCAGTGGTTTGTAAATAGGACGTATATCCAAAAATAACATCATAATATAAATACTGCCAGGCTTAAGTTGACTGTTTTTTTTCCCTTGCAGGCTGTTTATGTTGGGGCTCTGCTTCAATTTCATTACTTCATTATTCCTTTTTAATATAGCTCTTGTGTCCGTAGGCAGGGATGGACCTGAGGACGGACTCACCGCAGCAGACTGGTTTTTGGCGTAGTTCATGTGGGCGTAGAGCAGCACAGCGGTGTCATTGTGAGACGCCTCCAGAGCGATGGACAGAGCGTTGCTGCCATCCTACAGAAAAACAAGCCGCATTGTGAGTGACCTTAAAACCCAAACGTTTGAGGTACACCCTCTAAAACCGTTGCAAATCTATCAAATTCAGACTTTCTATACATGATTAATTGCCCGCTAAAGTAGGTAAAGTAGGCTGTTTACCAAGTACCATTATTCTTCTAAATTCAAGAATGCACAAATCCACCCCGTCTAGCTGTGCTGAACTGAATCTCAGTCCAGGAACCGAAGGGCCAACTCATTCTGGCACAGCTGTGTGGAAATAAAAACATCTGTCTGGCCTCTCTCATGAACATTCAGTCATAATCCAAATGAAAAGCAAATTTAACCGTGCGGATTTAAAGAAAATAAATTCAGCCAGAAGTGTCACGCGCGGCAACGTGACAGCGGCACCGTCAAACTCTTCAACGTAGAAAATGTTCAAAAAGGCAAAATAACAATTGACAAGGAAACTGCCTGGACCAATTTCCCACGAGGAGCCATTTCCTGAGAGCAGATTAAGCTAAATCCCAGACAAGACATTGCGCGGATACTTCAGCGGTCGGCGCTCCAGCTGCCGGTGGAGCCCCCGAGTTACTCCCCCAAAGGCGCTGAAGTTAAAGCCCTCACGTTGTCAACAATGGATATGTCGCAGCCGGGCTGCTCCAGCAGCAGCTTCACGATCTCCGCGCGGCCGTGCTCGCAGGCGCACATCAGGGCCGTGGATCCCTCGTCGTCTTGCACGTTGACGTCAGCGCCGCATTCCAGCAGCGCCCGCACCATCTCCTGCCGCCCGTGGCTGACGGCGAGCATCAGTGCCGTCTGGCCCGCCTGCGGAGGGCATGAATTCAGTTTGAACTAGGCGGTGTTTTAGCCACGGTTTCATGTTACCTGTTGGAAGGTCCCATTAGTGGAAAACAAACAACATTCCAGCCTCTTAACTAGCTGCAGCACACTCATAAATTTGCTCCAAAATATGGTTTTAATCACCGATTTGTCTGCGTATGGTCTCAAACAGCTTCACATTCAAGCGTCTCACTACCAGGAGCGCCCTCTGACATATCGCGCTGCTCCCGGACGTGACCGTCCGCCACGTATCTGTGCGTGAAGAACTCCGGTTCAGACTTGCCTGGCTGGCCTTGGCGTTGACGTTGCCCTGGCAGAAGAGCTTCTTGACCACAGCCATGTCCTCCTCCTCCTCCTTCACAGTGGACAGAGCTGCCAGCATGATGGCCGTGTAGCCCGCCTTGTTCGGCTTATCCACGCTGCACACGCCTGCGGACGCAACACGGGGACGTCACCACTGGGCGTGCGTGGGCCGCGGGGGCTCAGCGGGCCGACGTGGCGCCTGGCGGACGTAGTGGGAACTGACCTGTGTCCAGCAGCAGCTCCACCACCCCGAAGTTGGAGTGGGACACGCTGTAGTGCAGCGCCGTGTTGCCGTTGCCGTCGGTCATGTTGACCACGTGCTCCAGCAGCACCGACGACACCTCAGAGAAGGCCATCAGGTAGTCGGACACCCGCGGGGGCTGAGCCGTCTTGGCGCTCGAGACGCGGAACCACTCCAGCTGGACCGTGTGGGTGCTGGAGAGCTAGAAATCGGTGTGTAAATCGTATTTCACTGGTTTACAATGACTGTGTATTCTGGCAGGTTCGATTGTTCACAGCAGCGTTTCTTTGCACTGAATATTTAGGGAAGTCCTCCTGCGTCTGTTGTTAAAGCCAACAATAATCCAGCTCTCAGGCAAGAGTCCTGTTATTGTTGCATGCAGCTGCTATTGTCTGAGCTGATTGCAGTGCCAAAATATCCCTAAAATAGAAGCCCAGACCACAAACCTCCACCCAAAGGCCTTCAGAAAGAGCAAAAAAGAAATTCTACTTCCTCCCCTTCTTCCAGATCGGCCTCAAATTGAATCAGTCCCTAAACCCAATCAGACTGTGACCTAACTGGAGGTAGCAGCGAGTCGCCCCCGTGGTTCTCATCAACGCTCAGACACTGCGATGTAACCTAATGAAGGTAAATATGTGACAGTGTGATGAGGTTTTAGGAAGCATGCAGGCACGCACCACTTCCTTACTCTTCAGTGCTTTGGCGTCATCGTTCAGGTGGTTCCTCAGGATGAGACAGGCCTCTCGCATCTTTGAGCTGAACTCAAACCTGGAACAGAGGACACATGTCGGGGGCTTTAGCTCCCTCCCCACCCTCTTCTACAGCGCAGACACCACGCGGGACGCACTTTTCTTTCACCACGTCTGAGGAATAACTGGGCTCTGTCAGGGTTTCCTCATCGGTGTCGCTTTCATCAACGTTGACGTTCCTCTCCTCCTCAGACGTTTCCTCTTCCAGAGCGGCCTCGTCCTCGGTGCTATCCAAACACTCGCCGTCTCCACTTTCATCGGAAGAGCTCCCATCCTCCTCCTCCTCCTCTTCCTCCTCCTCCTCCTCCTCGTCCTCTTCACTCGAGGTAGATTCATAGCTGGGAGACACAAAGGTTGAAGTCGTTTTAATTTTAGCGCTGGTTGTTAGAAGAAGGCTCGTTTGTTTCCTCCACAGAGGATCACAAGTTCAGCCTCCAGACAGTTCAGTTTTCAGATTAACCCCGGCTCCACCCACCCTCCGTTCAGGATTCCAACAAACTGCAGGCTCTTCTTGCTGGTGCTGCGATTCTCGTCCGAGCTACTCCCATCCTTCCTCTTCATAATGGACTTCAGTATGCCTGTGACGGAAGCAGATGGGTCAAACAATAGTTCACGCGGAAATGACGCATACCAAACTCGTGATGGAAACCAGGTCGTCCAGCAGAGTCACGGCCCTTCGAGGAGCCTCCACAGGGGGTCCCACTCGTTCTCACCTGTCCTGGCGCTGCAGGGCGTCGTCTTCCCGCCCAGCTCTTCCTCTTTGTTGTCGGCCACCGTCACCATTTCTTCAGGGCAGACCTTATACTCGGCGATGGTCAACTGTCTCTTCTTCAGCACTTTCAGCTCCTCTGGGTGCTCTTCCAGCAGGTTCTCCCACTGGCTGCCGGTGCTGACCAGCGCGGCAGCAGCGCCTCCTTCCGTACCCGCCGAGGCTTCGGTCTGGGTGCTGCGTTGGATCTGGCCTTCCGCTAAACCCTCGCCGACGCAGGCGTCGCTGACCTCGGAGCGGCACAGGACCGCGGCGTGCTTTAACTGGGGGGCGGGCGTCTCCACCTGGGCGTCCGCCGTCTCCGGTTTGGCCGAGACTCCCTTCTCGCTGGTGCCCCTGGAGTTCCTCTCCTCCACCTGGGCTCTGAGGCGCAGGAGGTCTCTGTCGGCCTCGCTCAGCCGGTTCTCTAAAGCCGCGATGGACTCCTGCTGGAATTTGATGGTGTCCTGCAGGGTGTCTATCTCTCGCTGAGCCTCGGTCGTCAACCCCAGTAGAGACTCCATAACCCAAACTCCGGCCTCGGCCGTGTCCACGCCGGTCTGCGCCCCTTCGTCACGAACGAGCGGGACCTCCGTCGCGGTGCCTTTGTCAGAGACCTTCACCGCGGTGCCCTCGCACGCATCTCTCAGACCCCGGCTGTGGTAGAACACGACGGACCCCATGGGGGCGTCCTCCCCAACAGCCACCGATTTCTTCTCTCGCGCTCTTTCTGGAGCTTTCCCCAACAGCTTGGAGGACGCTTTCACGTCCCTACCCTCAAATTTCTCCGTCAGCCTCTCGAGCTCGGACTTCCCTGGGCCCTTCACGGGTGAGGTCGGGGTGGTCAGCCGACTCTGGGCGCCCTGGTTCATCCTGACGGCCTCGGCGGTTTGGGTAAAGGCCTCGGCGGTCGGCTGCCTCTGCTGGGCTCTCTCCAGGGCGCCTTTCTTCTCCTGCAGCGCCAACAAGAGCACGTCCTTCTCGGCCCGGAGGCCGGCCAACTCCTTCTCCAGCGCAGGGACGCCCTTCACCCTCTCCTCCATCTCCTTCAGCTGCTTCAGCGCCGTGGCCATCTGCTCTCGCACCGTCTGCAGCTGGCTGGGCGGGATGGGCGCCCCGCCCGCCGGGGTGCTGAGCCCGGACGTCTGAGGGCTGGGCTTGGTCTGCAGGGGCTGAGGGGACGCAGAGGACAGGAGCGGCTTGGGGGGGTCGGCGAGCTGAAAGCGGCCGCCATTCTGGTGCTGGTGGGTTTGCTCCTGCTGGAGCCGCCTGCTGGTCTCCAGGAGCGTCCTCTCAACGCGAGGGTTGCGCTGCGGAGGAGGGGGGGGCACCTTGGCGCCGGCAGACAGGGGGGGAACGCTCAGCAGGGCCACAGGGCGAGAGGCCGAGCCCTTCGCAGGGCGCCGACCCCAGGCGGTTTCGCGGCGGCGGCGGGGGAGGAGCCCTGCCGTCCTCGCTCGCCGGCGAGGACAGAGACTCGGTGGACGTCCACCCGCTCGCGCGGCCCCCCACGCTCGGACTCCTCTGGGAGAGCTTGGCCCCTCGGCTAGAGCGGCGCGAGCTGACGGGAGCCCGACGGAGGTTGTGTCCGCTCTCTATCTCTTCCACATATTTGAGGAAGTCCAAGTCCAACTGGAACCCGTACGGAGTCTGGACAGAGTAGGAACCGGGCTGGTCGCTCTCGCCCTGACTGGAGTACATGAATGGAGAACCCAGGTCTAAACACAAAAAGACAATTGGTCATTTTTGATGTTTTCACCTCTCAAAACATGAAAATGCACATTCAGTACAACGACACATCATCAGAATATAAACATTACACAGTGAAACACAAAAGAGCTCAGTTCTGCATTTCAAATTAAAGAGTCCCCATCAACAGCAAAGAATGATTGCTAACGGAGGTGACAGGAGGAGGTATTAGAGCGACTTAAAGACAGCAGAGGTGGGGGCCCGCAGCAGTAGGTTTTCAGAGTCTGACAGGAAATCCAGTTTCTTACCAGGCAGTTTGGGGTTCATTTGCACTGACTGAGTCATTGTTCAGGATGTGGACCTTGGAGCAAACACAGCCTCGAGTCAATACCTGGCTAAAGTAAACAGAGGGGGGGGGTCGAGAGGAAAAGGATGTCAAAAGCACAGTCAGGTTCAGTCAATCAGTTTAAATTTTACCCTCAAAGCACCAAAACAATCGCGTCACCTGGTCCGTCATCCCTAAATTAACGGTTGGATGAGATGAAGTTTAAATAACGAGGTGCATAAACGCCCGTGAAGCCTGTGTTTTTATGGTTCAGTGGGACGTGCTCGTCACAGGACGGAGCAGATGGGGGATTCTTTACATTCAGGGATGGAGGTCTGATAAAACAACGCTTTGTTTGCCTTTCCTGTTCAGAGGTGTTAACAATATCTGACACCGTCTGAATCTCGGGGGCTCACGAGGGCCTTGACAAACATCCACATGTAGGTTTGTGTACATGCACACAGACTTCTGGCGCTCAGAATGTTCCAGTCAGGTGAAACACCGCAGAACAAAGAGCCGCACGATGCTCAGGAACCACAAGACAGCTGCAGCTCTGTCAACAATGGCGTCGCGCCCGCTCTTTCTTCAGACCACAATGCCCTTAAAACCTGCTCTGGAAACCGCACGACTGGATCCTAGCCCTTTGATTGTGAGGTGGATTTATTTGCTTTGCCGTGATTGAATTTCAAAACTCCCAGTTCAAGTTTGATTACAATAAATCAGCGTGTAAAATCATGAAAACAAAGGCGAGCGGTTAAATTATGGGTGGTGGTTTTGCATCATCTGCCACAGACAGGGTGTCTGGACAGGATGAGCTTTTCCCTTGTTAAACAGTGGTGACTCCTTTTAACCCCAGAAAAGACAGGAAATATAAAACGCTTCCTTCGCTTTTTAGAGCCCGACAACTAAAAGTTTCAACAGCGAGCTGACGCGACAGGCTGCAGAATAATCCGCGCCATGTGCTTGTGTTAGGAGACACGTACCGCTCTCAGATGTTAATTCATGCAGCTGAAGATCAGGCCGGCTCCCGGTTCCACCCAGCCCTGAAAGAGAGGAGAGTTCAGAGCTGAAACCACTCAGACGTCAGTCTTCACTCCGCCGCTGAATCTCGGAAACTCCCGGGGGCCTCGGCACAAGACGGCCCACTTGACAGATTGTCACATGTTAGAGTTCCCCACATTGCTCCCTTGATCGCTCGCGCTCGGTCACGGTGTTGATCCACCTGCGCTGCCGGGATTACAGGTGTGAATGTTTACAGAGGAAATTACAGGGGCCGCGCTCCGAGAGCCACATAAAGACGTTTCAAATTGGCCTCGGCCTGAATCTGTGTTTATATTCTTCAATCAAAGAGCCAAAAACGTGCAGCTACTGCTGGAACGGGAGAAAAACACAGTCCACACTGGAGACAAATTGTCAGATACGGTGTCTGCAGCCATTCATCTCATCTGAAACCTACACTCTTGTAGCAGTGCAGCACACACACACACGTACACGCACACACACACGCACACATGGGTGTTTTCCAGCAGCCTCAGGCACATTCTTGATGCATGTTGTTGCAACATGCAGGTCGTCATTCAAGCTGACTACTGATAACCTATAAATGCACACCCACACACACACACACACACGCACACACACAGCCATCTGTCAGCTCCTCAGACCGCAGCGTGTGCAGGCTGACCTCCTAAATTGTGCTGTAGGTGATTGTGACGATGCTTCGGGTGAACCGCGCCATGGAAATAAGCCACTAATGGTTCGTCGAGGATCAGGGTTTCTGCCCAGCGTCGTCTTGTCAGCGCCGGCTCTGTTTCTCCTCAACACTCCTGTCAGCTCCTATTTGCAGGTCAAACCTCCAGTGAACACACTGAGGTACTGAGTTACACTATAAGCTGTAACCCGGAGGCAAGTCAAGGAAATGTGTCTTTTTTTAGTTTTAAAATGTTTAGCAGAACCTTGTTTTATGTGACTGTTTCCATTCAGTTCTGTTTCCATTCATAAATATATTCTTCCTGTAAATGAACTATGTCTATATCCCTAGATAACTTTTTGAAAGAGCAAAGAAAATGACCAGATTGACTACAGGAATTGATATCGGTATAACTTCATGAGCACATGTACTGGTCTTTACTGGTCTTTAGAAACCCAGAGCCCGTCCTCCCCAAGCACGTAGGAAGTGACCTTGACGGACCGGACCAGACTCCCATGGGGACCGCCGTCACATGTAAGTGTGCCTGGTGGAGAGTCAGATGTACACAGGACTTTACTTTCTATAGATTTACAGCATATATTTATACAATATTACACATCATAATTACGATTATAGAAACAGTTTGGCAGCTACATACTTTCACTTTTTATCCAACTTCCCTCCATATCCTCTCTTCCTCTTTTTCCTTCTCACATGATTCACTCTCACGCGCACTCACACACACACACACTCACACACACATCAGCTCTTCCCAAGTGTTGCTGTTTTTCTCTGTGATTTGATGACAGACAGCAAATTATAGAGAGGCTGCATTCCTCCTCTCTGAATTCTGAGCAGCTGAAAGCCACACTGAATTGAGAGAGACAGAAACTCATAATTATACACATCAGCACACAATCGCTGTCATTCTGAGCAAAGTTGTGAAATGGACATAAAAATATCAGTCAACACACACACACACACACTGAAGACGCTGTGGTCACGCCAATCTAATTTAGTGAATTCCCGAAGAATCTGTCCGATGGACGCGATTGTCCCTCGGTCTGGCTTAAACGTAAATGCTCCGTCTGTACTCTCACCGCTGCAAACGACATAATTCGATTGGGGCCGACCCTGCAAACACGCACATACGTGCTGCAGCGCGCAACCATGAGAGTCACCGATCGCCCTCTCGCATGCCTCAACACGGAATGACTTTGAGGACAAAGGACGCGAGGTGGAGGACGTGGACGCAGAAGGAATGTTTGTTGACAGCCCCTTTGTCATTTCTACTTAGATTTAAAAAAGCCTTCTCACAGATGGACTTGATGTCGGGTCAGGCGTGCGTGCGCCAGCGGCGGGTTAATGATTCTGTAAACGTCACATCACCCACAATAACTTCCCGTTATTGATGGCGCTCTCGCCTCCGGTCCTGTCGGAGCGCTTGACGGGTGGAGATGCGGGCCACGGCGAGGGCTGCCCTGTGACCGGCTCACACGGGGGGGAAGAGGAAGTGCTGGTCGGGGGGGGGTCACGGCCGCGTCTGAAAACAGTGACTTCGTGTCAACACCGCCCTCTTCCCGGGGGGAGGGAGCGAAAGTCAACATCCCCCCCGGCCGACTGTTTAACAGGAGAACACGCCGTTCATCTGTGGGCAAACGGGGGCGAGCTGCAGCCAGAGGTGGAATACGCAAGCACTCGCCCCCCCCCCCCCAACGAGAAAACGTTTCCACTGCTGGAACTGCCATCAGATGAGGTCGTCATCGGGACGGCCTCCCTTCAGCCCCCGGAGCTCCACCTGCGCGTCCCGGGGCCTCTGCCTCCGTCTCTGGGCCCTTTCTCTCCCTACCGGGGACAACCCCTGGGTGAGGGGGGGCGTGAGCCCCTCACAGGGTTGACAGACGTCAACGATTGTGACCACGGTGGAGACCGAGACGAACCCGTAGCGCCACGTGAAGACTACCCAACTAACCCTCAACCCAGTTAATCTCAACTCTAAACCCAGGCGCTAATCCTGATGTAATCTCTCATATTTGTGGGGGCTCGGGGGGGGGGTGGGGATGTTAATGGAAGAAGATTTAAGCTTGTTGGAACACAAGAGGGCCTCTCTGCTGCTGGGATAAATCTGTAGTTTCCTAAAGGAAGCCCTCTGTACTCCCCCAATGACCCCCCCCCCCCATCAGCACACACACACACAAAAACACACACACAGCCTCTTCATGCCCCTGCAGGAGACCTCCCATTGTCTCCCTGTTGGAACCGCGTGTGTTTGCGTGTGTGTGTGTGTGTGTGTGTGTGTGTGTGTGTGTGTGTGTGTGTGTGTGTGTGTGGAGGGGGGTCCTGTCAGGAAACCCGTTTGCCATCCTGAAAGCTGCTTCCTGAAAGTAGCAGGAAAACGCCGAAGAGAAGACAAGCAGAACCCGGGAGCTGAACAAACAAGGCGCGGGCCGCAGAGCGTCACATGACGCATCACACCGGGGTTAACTAGCACGCCGTCGGCCCGCGGCGCCCTCGCCCAAACGCCCCTGAACTCTTCGCGCGGCAGCGCGCGCGGGCGCAGGAAGAACGCACGCCTTCCACCACGACACCCCCAACGCCGCTCACGTCCTGCTGGACCCACAACAATCGATTTTTTTTTTTGTTTTTTCAAATATGATTTATCACAATCGTGTTTACTCCAGACGTCACATGGCGCCCCTCCCTCTTCCTTCCAGACCCTCCAGCCAACACAATCAACCACATTCAGCCTCCACAATGAGGCATTATGCTTCTCTGGTGGCCACGCCGTCTTCAGAAACTTCTGTGAGGCCTCCTTGTCCCCCCCCAAATGTCACCAAGCGAATTCTAGAAAGTTGCGGGGGAAGTCTGACACTTGGTGACCGTGAACACGGAGGGTCTGTGTTGACCGCCGCGGTCCTGGGAGGATCTGAGGGCGCCGCCGCTCGGGGGGGGGCGGGGGGGGTCTCAGTGAGTTAGAAAACTTCCCAGAAGTCACCCAACACACATCCGGCCCCCTTCTGCCAAGTCCGAGGCGTTTAAATCGCGTTCCCCCGGCGACCGCCGCCTCACGCCAAGCTTTCCTGCTTCGCCCGTGTGGCGTTATTTTTAGCGTCCTTATTTTTAATTTCGGCCCCGCCGCTCGCGCGCGTAAGCCGACCTCGCGCCCGTTGGGCCGGGCGTCGGCCGCGCTGAGGT
>CAJVRN010000030.1:2850000-2857500 GCA_911728415.1 Lagocephalus sceleratus | reverse complement strand
ACTGTAGTTAAATGTACAAAAAGCCACAACTTTATATTACAGCATATCCTAATCTCGATTTAATAGTTTATGGCGCTGATGCGGATGAATTCTGGAGGGTTTTGTCGATACCACACTTGTCCGCTAGGTGGCGCCGTGGTCGCGTTTACGTTGGATCCTCCACATCTTCTGTGTTTTCATCCACTCTGACGCAGCTTGATTGAATAGAAATCCATAACAAACGTGTGGTAATCTGCAGCACCTGAATTTATATGAAAAACGGAGGACTGCATCTTTTTTTTTGATCATCGTTATCAGTGGAAAATATGTGTGTGTGTGTGTGTTTATGTGTGTGTGTGTTTATGTGTGTGTGTGTTTATGTGCTGGGATGTTGAAACGTTCCTTCTGGCAACATTGATTTTATTTCAGATAAAAAGGTACTATAGGCTCAGTAGGAGGTTGGGACATAGCCGATGACAACAGTATTCCGCTCGTCCTCTTGGCTTATTTGTCCACAGATTTACCTGCTCGTGCTCCTCTCCGTGACCTTTCACCTCACCTGGATGTCCCGCTGCAGCAGCAGCACCTCTGAACCACGAGACGATGGATTAAGGTCCAGTAAATCCTCATCTTCAGGTCTGAAGCCCCATTTCTTTTGTGATTCAGAGATTAATTGCTGGATTATATCGTAACAAATCTGGGAGGCGGGGCTTATTCCTCCAGCGTGATGACGCCTCAGTGACGCCATCGCTGCTCTAATAGCAAAAATAGCGTCAGAGAAATCAGATTCTTGTTTCTCAGGTGTTTTTCTACCTGTTTCTGGGTGAAAGGTTGAAGATGGGGCGAAGACGCCGTGACCTTTGAGGGAGGTCACAGCCAAGCAGAGCATCAAGCAACACAACGGCGGGACGGCGAACCTGTGAGGCGGCGTCAGATCCAGGTTCAGGTCCGTTAACGACCCAGAGGGAACTTAAATTTGGATTAAAAAACGCTCCTCGCCCCTCGGTGTTTACGGGTGGGGAGGGAAGCACCTCCGACTGGGCTAAAGTGCAGGAATCTGATTGTAAAAGGAAAAATGTGCAGGAGCACACGGATGCAGCGTGAGGGGAGAATCTGGGTGAAAGGGCGGCGTGGTGCCTGGAAGGGAGGCCGCGCTTGTAAATAGCAGCTGCTTTCAATGAAAAGCCCCCATCTGACCTCAGTTAGCTCACGCCACCTTTCACACACTTTCCCCCGCTGAGAAGCGTAAACTTCCGAGGAGCCGGAGGCCGTTTTGGGATTGCTCAGGTGGAAAACACGTTTTAACGAGACTCAGACGAGGGGGGGGGGGGGCTCCAGCGAAATCGACATCAGGGGGTCCAAAGTGGCACCAAATGTGATTATTGATGCTTCTGGGTGTTTAATTGTACAGCTGTGTGTGTGTGTGTGTGTGTGTGTGTGTGTGTGTGCGTGTGCGTGTGTGTGTGTGCGTGTGTGTGTGTCTGTGTGGCTGTGGGGGGGGTTCTGCCTGATGCAATGCCCAGACACGTGAAAACGCCTTCACCTTTCACACACTAACCCAGTGCTGCCTAAAAACAACGTCTCCTTCCGCCCGCCCCCCACGTGCTCCTGCGCCGTTCTGATGCTGCTTTTCCTCTTTTTTTTTTTTTTTTCCAGCGCTCATACTCCGGAGAAAACGTGCTGAGACGTGGAGGTAGAGGCAACCACGCCTGCTCCCGCTGGTGGACTCAGACTAAACCTGCCCACCTTGGCGTTGTTGTCGAACATGATCAGACTTATGAACCAAACACACTCACAGGTACGTTCAGGTGATCGGGCTTTGGCTCAGGTCGCCTGTTATTCACCACAAATTCCTCCCTTTGAGGTTTAACGTTGCCGTGTGGACGGCTGTAAGGCGCCCTGTTTCTTTCCTTTCATGACATTCTGACTCAAGCGGGATCAGAGCTGCTCCTGTGAGTGTTTAAGTCTGGAATGTTTCTCCCAACATACAGGAAAACGCTTAAACTCCTCCAGGACGGGACCACATCCCAACACCCCCGAGTCAGGACACGTCTGAGGGCCAAGATGAAAGGTTCAGAACACAGGAGGCACACACTCACACACACACACACTCACACACACACACACTCACACACGCGCTGCAACAACAACAGTGACATCGGTCACGTCATCCATCCAAACAGCATCAGCCCAGATTGAGGCGTGACTGAACTGTGCTTTATTCCCTCCCTGATTGGATTATCCTGTTTGAAGGACACAAAAGGGGAAATCTGAAGTTTCCTCTGAAAACAGGAAAATGATGGTTTTTAATCTCCTGCTGTTTTTCTGTAGATCCTTACCCTCCTCAGACCTGCGTCCACACGTGGACATCAGATGTTGGGTCACCTATCATATAAAAGCTGATTCTTTTTAGTGTGGGGCCAAATGTCCACATACGTGGACCCATAAACATTATATTATTACACATTTAGACTGTCCCTGTGTGTGGACATCATTGTCCCTGTGTGTGGACATCATTGTCCCTGTATGTGGACATCATTGTCCCTGTACGTGGACATCATTGTCCCTGTACGTGGACATCATTGTCCCTGTATGTGGACATCATTGTCCCTGCATGTGGACATCATTGTCCCTGCATGTGGACATCATTGTCCCTGTGTGTGGACATCATCGTCCCTGTGTGTGGACATCATTGTCCCTGTATGTGGACATCATTGTCCCTGCATGTGGACATCATTGTCCCTGCATGTGGACATCATTGTCCCTGTATGTGGACATCATCGTCCCTGTATGTGGACATCATTGTCCCTGCATGTGGACATCATTGTCCCCAAAAACCACTTGTTTAAAATATTGTTAAAACATGATTCTCAGTCTTTATCAGGTCCAATAATCCTGAATAGACGTGTTAAGAGTGTGTATCAGAAAAGAGCTCGGGTCTGAGGAGGTTAAAAGCAGCTTCACTGTTTCAGCTGATGACAATTATAAAGTTTTATCCATTTATTTCTCCAGGAATCTAAATGACTTTTAGCCTCCTGAAGAAATGTGCAAAAACGTTTATGGCTGGATGTTCCCTTTGTTTGGAGAATCACGTGTGTGTGCGTGCTCGTGTGTGTGTGTGCTCGTGTGTGTGTGTGTGTGCTCGTGTGTGTGTGTGTGTGTGTGAGATGTGACTGTCAGGAATGAGGGTGTAAAGCAGCCTGAGGGATCTTGAACTTTCCCCTACTTCTCACACTGCTCCCTCCATCTTTCACTGGTTTCCAGTCTCTTCCCAGCATCATTTCAGACCTGCCGCACCAGTAACGACCAGATAACGGTTTTACGACACCGGATAATTATCTCAGTTATCTCATTACGAGCCTCAGACTTTTAATTAGCGACCGAGCTGCAGGCGATCCAAGCGCAGTGGGGTGTGAAATATTTGAGTTTAAATAACAAACGGGACGAGACGCCTTCGCCTCTTCGCCCTCTCACACCGTAAACAATCACCTCCGCCTGAACCTCAGTGAAACAACCCCCGAAACCCAATCTGATTAATCAGTAATTCAGACCTCTGATTGCGTCATGGGCTGTGAGGGGGGCTTGGCCACGCCCCCCAGGCCCCGACAGCCAATCAGAGCGTCCCTCTGCTGCAGCGCCGGCCTATAAGAGGCCTCCGAACTCGGCCGGGCAGCGAAACCCAGACGCGCTCGCCCAGATGAAGCCGCCGCAGCTCCTCGTCCTCCTGTCCTCCGCGCTGGTGGGGGCGTCGGCGGCGTTCCCGGCGGACGGGGGCGCCCTGCTGGGCCAGGACAAGTACGCCTCCTGGGACGACGTGAACGTGGTGGCCCACGGGCTCCTGCAGCTGGGCCAGGGCCTGAAGGAACACGTGGACAGGACCAGGGCGCGGGACAGGGACGTCCACGCCAGGCTGAGGGCGCTGGACGCGGCGCTGGAGGAGGCGGCGAGGCGGCGGAGGGAGGAGGAGGAGGCGGCGGGGGCCCGGAGCCGGGAGGCGGGGGAGAGGGGGGAGAGGCTGGAGCGGGAGGTGAGGACGGAGGTGGAGGAGGTGAGGAGGCGGGGCCTGGAGGTCAGCGCCAGGGTGGAGCAGCTGGAGGCGAAGGTGGAGGACGGAGGACACATGGGAGCGCCGCTGGTGCAGGTGGGGGGGCGCGCCTTCACGGGGGGGGGGGGGCGGGGGGGTCGGGGGGGCGGGCCCAGGCTGATGGACCCTTCTTCACAGAAGATGCTGGTGGCCCAGAACAGACGCATCGATCAGCTGGTGGAGAAGGTGGAGCAGCAGCAGGACAAGCTGGACAAGCAGAGCCTCCGCCTGCAGACGCTGCAGAGCAAGGTGAGTCCCCCCCTCACCCCCCTCACACCCCCCTCACACCCCCCCCGGGGACGGCGAGCAGCAGACGAAGCGTCCTCACCTCTCGTCCCCCAGCAGGTCCCACACAAGAGACTGAAGCCCCACAGGAGACGGGACGGGGACACGGCAGAGAGGAGGGAGGAGACAGGTATGGACACACACACACACACACACACACACACACACTCGCACACACACTCACACACACACACACTCACACTCTCACTCACTCACTCACACTCACACACACACACACTCACACACACACACTCACTCACACACACACACCCTCACACACACACACACACTCACTCACACACACTCACACTCACACACACACACACTCACACACACACACTCACTCACACACACACCCTCACACACACACACACCACCCACACACACACACCCACACACACACTCACACTCCACCCACCCCCAAACTCAAACCTCCACACTCACACACACTCACACACACACACTCCCACACACACTCTCACTCACACACACCCGGTCCCCTGCCTCACCTTTGTACTCTGTCTTGTTGGCAGCTCTCCCCGGGTCCAGAGGTCAGGAGGAGCCCCCCCAGCCCGCTGCCGCCCCGCCCCCGGCCGACTGTCACCGCCTGCACGCGGCGGGCCAGCGGGCCAGCGGCGTCTACACCATCCAGCCCGACGGCTCCGCGCCCTTCGCCGTCTTCTGCGACATGACCTCAGGTGTGTGCCCCCCCCCGGTGTAAAGTAGCACACACACACACACACACACTCACTCACACTCACACACACACACACACACACACACTCACACTCACACACTCACACACACACACTCACTCACACTCACTCACTCACACTCACTCACTCACACTCACACACACACACTCACTCACACTCACACACACACACTCACTCACACACTCACTCACACTCACTCACTCACACTCACACACACACTCACTCACACTCACTTACTCACACTCACACACACACTCACACACACTCACACACACACACTCACTCACACTCACACACACACACTCACTCACACTCACACACACACTCACACACACCACACCACACTCACTCACTCACACCACACACACACACTCACTCCACACACACCCACTCACACTCACACACTCACACACACTCCACACACACACTCACACTCACACACACTCACACTCACACACACTCACACTCACACTCACACACTCACACACACACACTCACTCACACTCACACACACACACTCACACCACACACTCACACACACACACTCACTCACACTCACCACACACACCATCACACTCACACACACACACTCACTCACACTCACACACACACACTCTCACTCACACACTCACTCACACTCACTCACTCACACTCACACACACACTCACTCACACTCACTACTCACACTCACACACACACACTCACACACACTCACACACACACTCACTCACACTCACACACACACACTCACTCACACTCACACACACACACTCACTCACACTCACACACACACAGTCACACTCACTCACACTCACACACTCACACACGCACTCACTCACACTCACACACACACACTCACTCACACTCACACTCACACACACACTCACACTCACACACACACAGTCACACTCACTCACACTCACACACACACTAACTCACACTCACACACACACACACACTCACACTCACTCACACACTCACACACACACCCCCCCCACAGACACACATAGACACACACACACTCACTCACACTCTCGCTGAGGCTCCTCTCTCGCTGCAGACGGCGGGTGGACGGTGATCCAGCGGCGCTCCGACGGGTCCCAGAACTTCCACCGGCCCTGGGCCAGCTACAAGAGCGGCTTCGGCTCCCTGAGCGGTGAGCGCAGGCGGAACGCCGGGAATGCCGGGAACGCCGGGACGCGGTGGTGACGGTGTCTGATCCCTCAGGCGAGTTCTGGTTGGGGCTGGAGAAGATCCGCGCCGTCTCCAGGCGAGGCCCGCACGAGCTGCGGGTGGAGCTGAGCGACGCGGCGGGCCGGCCGCTCCCGCCGGCCCGGTACCGGTTCCGCCTGGACCCGGAGGAGCGGGCGTTCGCCCTGCACCTGGAGGACGAGGCCACGCCCCCCCGCGCCTCCGCGGGCGCCGCCGGGGTCCCGTTCTCCACGCCCGACAGGGACAACGACCTGGCCCGGGACCTCAACTGCGCCCAGCTGCTGTCAGGTCTGACCCCCCTCCCCCCCTCCTCACCCCCCCCCCCGTCGTCTCACCCCGACCTCGTCTCCGTCGCAGGCGGCTGGTGGTTCGGCGGCTGCGGCGAGTGGAACCTCAACGGCAGGTACCCCCGCGGGCCGAGGGCGGCGGGCCGGAAGGGCGCCTTCTGGACGTGGCAGGGGCGGAGGCTCTCGCTCGGGACCTCCCTGATGAAGATCGCGCCCGCCGGGCGGCGCCGCGGGGACGACCGATGAGCCGGCGGCGTGGGCGGGGCAGGTCGACGGCGCCGGCCCGTCACGGCGCCTCTATGCTGTGCTGTAGCTGACTCAGCGTTCACGTCATATTGACGCTATTCCCTTCACAAGGGAGGACTTTTCTACACACATCTGTACATTTACCGCTTTGGGACTTTTATACTTTATTTTTTTTTTTAATATAAAGTCTTCACCTCAATCACGGCTCTTGTTTCTTAATTATGACGGTCGTTCCCGCCGCTTTAGTGAAACACCCTGGTTTCACCACAACAGCTGGGCCCTCCTGGAGGTAAACGTTCGTTATCGTTACCCTCCGTCGGACCGCTCCTGGTAACCATGGCAACACGCGCTTTTTTACTTCCGATAAACTTAAAAATGGGGTTTAGACCAGGGCCGTCCGACTCCAGTCCTGAAGATCCGGCCGGGTTTTCGGTCCTCCCAGGTGGAAAACGGCTTCACTCGGGCGGGTCAGAACCGGATTTCCTCCCGGTAGATCAGAAAACCCGGCCAGACTATAGCCTGGACTGGACCGGACTACAAGAGCCCCGGTCAGGGCTGATCGGTAGGTCGAATGACCTCATCAATCACGTGACAGCGGATTATCTTTGTTTTTACTTATTTCTATATTTGTCGCTTGAACTTATTATTTTATTATTATTATTATTATTATTATTATTATTATTATTATTAT